>MU150304.1:83429-113963 GCA_015584075.1 Collybia nuda
TATATAGCTATTTATGTGCTGCTGAGGAATTATCTCGCATTATTTCAAAACTAATGTGAGAAAACTGGAGAAAATGTTAGATAATACATGGGTTTCTTACTGGGGCTGAGTAGCAGCCAGGGAGTATGAGAGGGCAAGAACCCTCTGAATTGACCATGTCATGTTTAAGGAGCATACCAAGAACCTCTAATAGATTACATGCATTCAAAGTATAAAGCTGGACATACTAATACTAATCTACAAATCACATTTGGAGAAAGGATAATAATGACTGACAGCAGGCCTGTATGCTCAGTGTGATGGAGTGCTTCCCATGCGTAGGCCAGACCCACAGTCGATATGACCACGTAAGGTCCTATAGCGTTAAAGCTCAACCCAGAGTCAACCCATTGACCGCCTCTCCAGCCCCTTCCACCTCCCTCTCGTCTTCTTCACCCCTTCTCATACCTATACCACTTCGGGGAACTGGTCTAAGTATTGGGCTAGCTAATGACATCGAGGCTCTCATAGTTGGGCTAGATGATATGCTGACTGGTCGTGGAAAAGATGGGTAGGAACCTCCAATCGTGGGCGAAGATGCCGCTGAGCTCACGGAAGATCCAGGTATATTGATTGGGACAGCGATGGGAAGGCGAGAGTTTCGGCCACCAATAGGAGACCCAAGCGTCGTGTGAACATCGCGTAGGTATGATATGGATGGTGATACAGCACGGCGCTTAGAGACAGATGGGTATGGATCGAAACGGTCGTCGACTGCGTAGTATGATATAAATTGTTTAAAACAATATTCCTGGGGGACTCACGTTTGCGCTTATTGGATCGCACTGCACTCGTAGTAGGGGGCGGAGTGTATCGCCAATGATTTTTTGGCGTGGGTATCATCGTCGACGCCACAGATGGAGACCCAGGAGGCTATAAAAGTTTGAACACTCGTCAGACCTAAAAAGGGTAAGATCTTTACCAAATCGATATCCATCGCCCCAGCCCCAAGGCTAGAGCACTCTGATATACTCATGTTGAGATCGTCACCGTTCACACTACCAGCAGGGGTACGCGTTTTGTATATATTCATGGGTTCACTACCTGTTGCAGAGAAAGCAAATGTAACATCTTCGGTTTCCTCATCATCGTCACTAGGTGTGTCTTCTCGTTGCAATTCTTCACGTCCGGCTTCTTCAGGGTATCGACCACGATCGGTAGTTACTCGCGGTGTACGAGGTTGTACAGGAAGTTCAGAGCAAGAAGTAATAAGGCGTTGAAATGCCGCTTCAGACTTGACTTCGTTCTCTTCGGGTCGCGATTCTGCCAATAGGTTGAGAATACGAGGCTGTTTTAGCTAGAGTAGTTGAGGTGTTTTAGCTAACATAGAAGCAGAGCATTAAATCCGTGAACACACAGGAAAAGAGAGACGGCGGCCGGGTAATGGAGAATATTGTATATCTTGGACGTCCATGCTCGTCGAGGATAATCTCCGTGGCGGTGTGAGGGGCGGCTTGGAAACGAAAGTTTTACCTTGGGATTCTTCTTGGGTGTTATCAAAAGGTTTCAAAGGGGGAGTGGGGTTCTCGGAACTTCCTGAAGAACTATCGGTCAGCATCCGCTCTCTGTCACTTTCCGATTCCTCAAGAAGGATCGTATTGTGACCCCGTCTCCTTGAGTGTATGGTGAAAGTCGAAGCCAAAGGACTGTGTAGGCGAGTCTCTGAGATATAACTGGCCTTTGGGGCAAGCAGGCTTGGTCTACGAAATCGTTGTAGGAGAATATTAGAGTCATCGAGTGTTAACGACGAAGTTGACGCAACAGGGCTTGATGAGGAAGGAGGCAAAGCAAAATCAGTCGACGAAGTCGCAAACGACGGTCGAGACGAAGCCTTGGGCATCACGATGACTGGCTTGCCGTGGTTGAGGGGAAGGTTGTGGAAGATAAATAGTATATCCAAATGGCATTAGAATGTCTGTGTCTATGTCTGCGTCTCGTTTATTAACTTCGATTGTACAACAACGAAGTCACATGCAAATATTACCCCGATAGGCTAACAAATCGACTTAATTATCAATACCTACGTTGATACTAAGTGTAAATACTACTCAAATACCGAAAATCCAACAACTAACAGCCCACACAGAGCTTACAATAAGGCCTCGTAAATTTGAAGTAAACACGCAGCACCTCGTAACATACTTGTAGTAATCGCTCACCTATTGAGCCCAGGCTCCCAGCGATGTATATAGGTCCGCCCCTCTGATTATATCATATCAATGGGATAAATATCGTACTGGAAATGAGTTTGAACCAACCTTTGCAGGATCGCCTGTGATATACCCACGGGTATAGGTGATTCGAGCAAGGGACCATAACCCGCAGGCGGAAGCGGCGAAAACAGGGAATTTCAGGCCAGCCAATAAAGTACTGTAACAGGAAATAAGCAAGTGTTTGTTCTTATTGGTTAGAAACAACGGACGTCACGTAGATAATTGGGATGTTCTCCAATGTATTCTGGTGGGCACCTATGGAGATCGTATTAGTTAACCTCCAGGGATATGTCTGGACTTTCTATTACGTTGTGCACAATTGAAGAGGAGGGCATCCCGGGAGTTTTCTACTTGTGCTTGCTCTGCGTATACTGTCGAACAATGAACATGTATCCAAGGAACCGTGAAGTAGTGGACGTACATTGCGGGTATAAAATTCCAGCTCTTTTCCTATGTCTGCTGACTGTTATGTTCTGCCCAGCTAGAACGAACACCGTAGACAACAGAGCCGCGCCGACATACTCAAAACTAAAGTGAAGCTGAGGTCAAATTTGAATTCTCGTTGCCAGATCAATAGTTCTGCCTACCCTTGGGGAAGCACAATAGTTGACATGAAAAGTGCGATTGAATGTAGATGGGGGAAATTTTAATGCTTAATCGAGTGGGCATGGCTTTTCAAACCATCTTGGCTTTATACGGTTTTCATACGACAAATCCCAGAAATGACATTAGCAATCTGCCCTGGAAACGTCAACCGGCCCATAAATTCCGGCAGGAGGTTACGCACACAATACGGCACGGAAGAACGCTTAGTCAAATATTGGCGTGGAAGGGGCAGGAATTATCCCCCTCCATACAAATTTCCTGGGGTGAATAACCTTGCGGTAGTTGTGATATATGTACTTTCAATATTATGATGTCGACCAATCAATCATTCGTGTATGTCTAACATATATAATAGTTGGTTTTTCTTACCGATTTTTGATCGTAAGGTTGTGGATGAAGTTTGACGATCGATGATCATTGATCGCCATCACGTGCCGACCAAAATTTTGACAATGCAGCTAGCCATCCAGGGACTGAGCTCTAAGGGGCTGAGATTATAACTTGATACATGTCCAAACGAGCCGCAACTTCTACAACACTCGAGGGACAGGCATTTTTAAAAGCGCTGGGTGGCGCTCCAAGGCGCGAAAATGCACTGGGGGAAGAAATGGGGGAGTTCGAAGACGCCTGGGAGGACGAGATTGAAAGCGACGAAGACGTTGTAGACGCCGAAATAGCGGAAGAGGAGGATGGTATGTAATTTGCACATCTGCTATATCACGAATCTTATGTGTGTGGTAGGGATGGATGTCGATGAAGCGCTGCCGGCTATTGGAGAATCCGATGAACCCCCTCGAGCTCCAGATGTTTTCATACCTGGTATTCATGTTTTGGGGAATGATGAAGTATTGGAGGCTGACGACTCCGTTTATATAATGCGGCACCCTATGAACGTGAACTGGCCGTGCCTATCTTTTGATGTACTTCGAGACAACCTGGGCGATGAACGTCAACGGTATCCTGTCACAGCCTATTTAGTGGCAGGCACACAGGCGGATGTTGCAGAGAACAACGAACTCACAGTCTATAAATTAAGCTCTTTACACCGAACACAGAAGGACGGAGGTGGGTGACGGGCATTATAACAAAATAATAGCCCTGATATTTCGAACAGACGAGTCGGATTTGGACGATGATGACGATGAAGACCACCTTGATGAAGATCCGATCCTTGAACATCGGTCCATTCCACACATTGGCGGTGTGAACAGACTTCGTGCCCAACCTCTGCCACCATCGTCCCCCTTCCCACCTGTATCCCAACCATATCATGTCGCAACCTGGGCCGAAACAGGGAAAGTACATATCTTTGACATTCGCCCACTTCTTGAGTCTTTAGACGTGCCTGGATATTCGTTCGATAGGTCTCGCACTCAGAGCCCTATCTTCACTATCGATTCTCATGGCCGAGCCGAAGGGTTTGCCATGGATTGGGCTGCATCCGGCCCAAGTTCGTTGCGATTGTTGACAGGCGACGTGCATTCTAAGATATATTTAACGACGTCTACACCTTCAGGCTTCAACGCCTTGTCTCAACCCTTTTTGACTCATACGTCCAGTGTGGAAGATTTACAATGGAGCCCGTCAGAACCTACCGTGTTTGCTTCGTGTTCTGCAGACAAGAGTGTCCAGATATGGGATGTACGGAGTAAGGGTCGTAAAAGTGTTGCGGGGATTAACTCGGCACACGAAAGTGATGTCAACGTTATTAGCTGGAACCGGATCTCAACCTACCTTCTGTTGAGCGGTGGCGACGAAGGTGGAATCAAGGTCTGGGATTTGCGAAGCGTAAAGAAAAATGGGTAATTTCCCCTTCATTCGGGTCGATAAGGTCCTCACCACTTTGCTTCGTATATAGAGCTGTGGGCCCCAATCCAACCCCGGTTGCTACATTCTCATGGCACAAGGCGCCTATCACATCCGTCGAGTGGCATCCTACGGAAGATTCTATTTTTGCTGCGTCAGGCGCAGACGACCAGATAACAATGTGGGATCTAGCGGTGGAACACGATGACGACGAAACTGGAATGGGGGGCACTCTAGAAGCCACCCAGGCCGTACCTCCACAGTTACTATTTGTTCATCAAGGTCAGAGAGACATCAAGGAGGTCCACTGGCATCCTCAGATTCCGGGTACTGTGATAAGCACAGCGCTGGACGGCTTCAATATTTTCAAAACAATATCGGTGTAATATTTTTAAAAAAGTGCACTTTGCTTATTATTTCTGCGGGAATTAGTATAATCCGACACTGTTATTGGCCTTTGGAGCTCGAATCTAACCAAAAAATGATGGGGATCTCGTATTATATGATGAATATATATTGACTTACCTTTGTAATATTCTTGTGGATGAGATCGGTGAGAACGGCATACAAATTACGGATGTCAAGTAAATGTTGTCGGGCAAGGTAAAGCTGCTTTTCGTCATGTTCCTTCAGCGAAAGCTAAGGGAAAGAAATCATGAAATTCTGCTCTGTTTCATAAGTTTATTGCATTCACCGCATAATCTTCAACGTTCGGATACTTTGCTATTTTTGAACAGATCTTGGCTCTCGTGAGGTAATCTTGGCGAGCGGCGTCACGCAAGTTGAAAGCACTTTCCTGAGCACGATGCAGCTCCGCGAGAACTTCTATTCATCAGTAGTTAGATGTGTGGGAGCAGGAGATATGAATAGATGTTGAAACCTTCTTGAATTTGAACTCCTGAAGTCGGTGTTATCAAAAAAGAAAAAAATTACAGGAAGCATTGAGTGATTACCAAAGTTATCGCCGCTGAAAGCCCAAGTTATAAGAACGGAGAAATGTTTGAGCAAGTCGTTCTTACTCTTCGATCCTGAAATAACCTAGTCAGTGTATGGAATTGTAAAAATTCATTATTTTTTACTTTGGCATTGTTAGTGTTACCCAAAGTTTTACCTCATCCTATGAAAGAAAGGAAGGAGTTACTTACTAATTGGGGTGGAAGGCAGTGACACTCACAACCATACTCGCCAATTGTTCTGACTCCTTCTTTACAATATTATGAACATTGAGTGTCATATGTTTATTGGCTACAATGCGACTTGAGGTTCGTGGGGTTTCATGTTCAATCGTTCTATGTAAGGGGTCGATATCATGCGAGGTGCCATTGTCCAATTTACGTTTCTTGACTTGTGATACGCCTTCTGATGACAAAGAAGGTGGTAGGTAGATAGTAACATCCGTTGACTTTTCAGCGTGTGATATATGGAAGGGTGAATCTGGGTTTAGTGTTGACTGGATGAATTGGTGTAACTCCCTGACAGGGTTATGATGCTACTGGAGGAGAAAAACAAAAATATGTGGACCTACAATATCTGGCGATATGTATCAATCGAAGAGAATATGATAAATCCTGCTTAATAAATAAACAAGTACCTTGTTGGGAAATCTACGAAACACAATGTCTTCCCCCGAAGTGGCAACGACTTTTCTGAATTGCTGTGACAAAGGGTTACGGTCGAATTAGCGATATGAAGTTATACAATTACCTCCACTCTGTTTGCGAGATCCTTTTCCATGGCGAACTAGTTGATGTTGCACTATTTCGTGACTGAAATTAAATGCTTAATGCCGACGCGTCCATTCACGTCTTTTTGATTGGCCATGTTTGTTACATGTGCCCTTGAACTTGAAGCAAGAAGCTTGAAGGCCCGAGCAGCCGAAGCTCGCAAATTTACTCCTCAATTTGATTCAAAATGTCTACACAGGATGAGAACGACGCCATTTCGGCCTTAACTGGGTTCTCATTGAATCATATTCTGGATGGTCTATCTCTTCCAGCCGGCACAGGCTTATCCAATCAACTTGGTATAAC
The DNA here is from genome assembly GCA_015584075.1 of Collybia nuda. Lineage (NCBI taxonomy): Eukaryota > Fungi > Basidiomycota > Agaricomycetes > Agaricales > Clitocybaceae > Collybia > Collybia nuda. Next base: position 90,124 of record MU150304.1, read on the forward strand.
TGGAATCCCTGCTTTGAATTCGGGCCAAATATACAATGATAAATGGGATGAAGAAGACGCAGTCGGGTTGGATCAAGGAAAGGATTGGGAGGCGGAAATCGATCGCGAAATGCAGGAAGAAGAAGAATCCGATGAAGCTCCTGTAAAGCTAGAGTTGCACTCTCCCAATGGCATCCAACAGAAGCAGAAGCGTATTCGTACCGTAAAGAAACTCGTAGAGCGACCGAAAAGTGTATACGAACGTTTTCCTGCTTTTGAAAAGGATCGAGTACTGGACTTTAGCGAATTATTCAAGGGATATACTGCGCGGAAATCGCGTTTGACAAAGAGACCATTCCAAGGTATGTGTTTGGAGAATGTTTAATAGTCCACCCCTTAACCGTTAAGATACAGTGGAAACAGTATACCCTCGCAAGAAAGATGTGTCGAAAGGCTTCTTGGATGCCGTGGTTGGTGACACTAAGCGGCAAGTAGAGAGCAAGCGTGTCAAAGACGTTATATCATCTGGGAGTGTGGAACTGGACCTCAGACAAGCTCTCGAGGTGCGTCATCCTTTATTTGGGCATTCGGCCACTGATTCAAGTGTAGGAGCGCGACAAAACAAACGTTCCTGTTAATATGCCCCTTCATGATCGCACTTTCGACCTCGTTCTTCTTTCGAATTGGGAAGACCAGATAGTTTGTGAACCGGAGCCAACAGCTGGACAGGCTCTCCCTTTGGAACGCAATCTTACAACACCTGCCAATAAGGTTTTGGAATCGGGAGCATGGACTCAGAGTATTATATGGAGTCCCATGGCACCATTCCGAGAATTCACCCAATTGGAATTTAATCACGAAGACGATGTTGTCCCAGAAGAACGCATTGGTATTTTCCACATTTTTCTTCTTAAGTAATGTTCCTGACATGAGTATGCAGTCGAGACTGTGAGACCCAGGAAGCGGTTGAGAACAGATACTGGTCCAGTGCGCGACAAATTCAATATTTCAAATGACCACTTTTATGAGGTGGCAAAAGAAGGGGGTCGTCATCGTGTCAGGCAGACTTTCGGGCAACTTGTTGTGGAACATGCATACCCTGCCCAAAAACTTCAGCTTCCTTTCGTGGGTTTCGATTATTCTGCAGTTGTCTTCTGTTGACAATATTCTTCTAGTATAAAACGCGCCTATCCAAACAAGAAGCCCGTTCATTTCATCGCCCAGCACTCCAGTTTCCTTCGAATATTGAACTGCGGTTTAGCAAAGTTCGTACTGCGAAGAAAAAGAAAGATAAAGCTGGAAGAAAACTAGGTAAAGGCGGAAATGTTGGTGAAGGTCTACGAAAAACGAGTGATTTGAGCCTCCGTGATACCAGTAATTTTGTATTGTGGGAATATTCTGTAGGTTTTTGCACATGAGTTCTTCACGTTGGTGGCTGACCATCATGGTAGGAGGAACATCCTCCTATCATCCCCAATTTCGGAATGGCCAGCTCTTTGGTGAATTATTATCGCAAAAAGGATGAGAAGGACGAACATATCCCGAAGGTTAGTTCCGGTTCCTATTTAGGTCGCGTGGTATTCAACTTGTCGCAGTCTGATCTTGGTGTCCCATTCGTACTTGAGCCTCAAGATGAGTCCCCGTTTATGAAGTTTGGGTACGTGTATCCTGGCCAAACAATGCCGGCATTATACAACAACCTTGTTCGAGCGCCTCTTTTTCGTCATAAGCCTTATTTTACAGATTTCTTGGTCGTGAGGTCAGTTCATAACTCTTATCTAATCTTGTTTGGTTTTGTCCTTAGCCTTGAGTATCAAGGAATACTGTCAAAGGGGACACGAAATACTTCTTACGGGAAATAAAAAACCTGTTTGTTGTTGGACAAACGTACCCTGTCACAGAGGTTCCGGGGCCCCATTCACGAAAGATTACGAATACAATAAAATACCGATTACAGATAATCGCATTCAAGTTACTCAAAAAAAGCCAAGGGGAGAGACTCAAGATTTCCCGACTTATGAAATACTTTCCTGATCAGAACGAACTTCAGATGCGGCAGAGACTCAAGGTTTTTCTTTTTTTTGTGTTGCTTCGTGAACCCAATAATTTATAGTGGCTTAGGAGTTTATGGAGTACCATAGACGTGGCCCTCATCAAGGCTTTTGGCGGCTCAAACCCACACTAACTATTCCAGGTGATGCCGATATGCTCAAATTGGTTGGTCCAGAGCAAGTCGTCCTCACAGAAAGTATGCAAGTTGGACAACGTCACCTGCAAGATGCAGGATACAGCCAAGCTGCGGATGTTGCGGAGGGTGATGAATCAAATTTATCTGTAGAGCAACAACTAGCCCCTTGGATAACAACAAAAAACTTCCTTTTTGCCACACAAGCCAAGGCTATGCTTCGGTTACACGGTGACGGTGATCCTACTGGCCGAGGAGAGGCCTTCAGTTTTATACGAATATCAATGAAAGATATTTTCGTAAAGGCAGGGGAAGATTACGAGCAGAAAATGGGTGAACTACCTCGTTCACAGAAATTTAACCGTGGCTGATCCTTGTCCATTAGCTGAAGCCGAAAACAGACCCAAGTCTGCTCATCGTTACAATGTTGCAGAACAGCAGCTAATCTATAAATCGGAAATTGAGAGAATCTGGAAAGCCCAATTCGATTCTCTTAGCAGAAAGGACGAACCTCAGTTGACAGCCGAGGACGAGAGCAGGGATACAAAGAAACTTGTGATGCAGCCTTCCACCCGACGAGAAACTCCATTTGCCCCAGCTTTGTCGCCAACAACCGCAGGGCCTTCGATGCCTTCTTCCCCCGTTTTCAGCCGGGGTTCATCTCTGGACCATGATCGGGAGATGAGTCTTGGCCCTGATGGTAGTAAACGTGTTTTGCGTATCAAACGAATGGTATTTATTTATGCAAAACTCCCATTCCTCAACTCATGTCTATAACGTCTAGATTAATGGGGAATGGCAGACAGAAATCATTCGAGACCCAGCCGTCATCCGTGCTTATGTCCGGGGCCGACAAGCTCTTGAAGAGGAAGCAACCCTGGCAGACAGTCTAGCGCCTACAGGCGATGCCGACAAAGATAAGCGAGCGAAAAAACGGTGATGCCATTCTTATAAAAGTCAGAAGGATTATTGATCCGTATAATATCAATTACCAGGTTAGAAGAGGAGATTGCCAGAATGAAGAAAAACCAGGAACGCCGACTCCACAGAAAGAATGCCAAAATTGTCAAGGAAGGTGGGACACCAATGCAGCTTAACCGTCCGGTTAAGCCTGATACTACGGTATATACCGATTCATCATCCAATCTAAATATACAAATTCATTCCGCCCACAGAGACGTTGTGGTCACTGTGGTCAGATGGGGCATATGAGTACGCCATATCTTTCTGCTATTGCCGTTATTTGACACACATTGCCTTTCAGAAACTAATAGAAAGTGTCCTCGATGGGCTGAGTTCAACAGTGGCACTGCGCCTATCGCACCGACAGCGCCTGGATCCGCAACCAGCCCCCCTCCAACTAACGCAAGCTTACCAAATCTCGGATTCAACCGGGGTCCGACGAATACATCTTTTGGATTTCCGACAGCCGTCCCATCCCCCCTGGCCACAAGCCCCCCTATGTCAGCCATAGATGACGACCTAGTTCCTCCGACACCCTCTAGTCTAGGACCCAAAATCAAGCTTACTCTCAAGCGGAATTAACCTTGGTTACCTTAGGCTTATCCGACCTCTACCTAATAGTCGTTATAATAGTATTCGAGTCCCAACTAGTTTAGCCTTGATGGCAATTAATTATGAGCTTCGTAGTGCCCCGGATATTATGACGCGCAATACATTGGCCTTTGTAAATATACATAACTAGAAATACGGTAGTAAAGATAAACAAATGGCGGAGAAACAAGAAAAGATGGCGTCGTGCTCAAGCCGCGGCCATCTCGACATCCCGTGGACCTTCGCTCTTAAACAAGGGTCGAATACCGCTCTCCCCCAGAACAGGGCCAAATAGATTTCTATATTCGTTGTTAATTGTGACGATCATTTCCATGATCAAATTAGCATGCCGCTGCCGCTCTTCCTGAAATGTGCTCTCCTTCGACCGTGTATCCAACTCAATCTTCCCTATGTCTTTCGACAATTCTTCAGATTCTGGGGAACGGGAGCCGAGTGCAGGAGAACCAGCAATCGAACGGAGGCTGGGAAGTACGGTGGTGCGGATGAGAGGGGAAGAGTGTGACGAACTCGGCGTCGATTCCCGGGATGGAGGCGAAGGCGATCTATAGAGGCGCTGCATAGGAGGAAGTTTGTACTGTACATCGCCAGCGGTGAGAAGAGGGTAAAGAGAGCCGGACTTGGAAGAGGGGGTAGATGATGGTGTGAGTTTAGCCGGGGGGCCCCGATGTATTTCCGTCGTCAATCTTGGCTCAACTGGTTCTGCTCGAGTTGCTTGTGTTCCGGGTACAGTCTTCAAAGGTACGATAGTGCGCATTGACTTCGGCATATAATCTGGGCGTGCGAGGTGGGGAACAGGTGGAGCTCCTCTTGAGCTGTGTAAATAATCGAAAGTGGCGACTGAGTCGGGCATGGACAGAGGGATTTGAGGGGGGGTCGTGTTTATAGGGGTCGAAACGGTCGAGTGAGGGGAGCTACTTTCGAGGGGGGGAGTAGGATGGTGGTAATGCTGGCCTGCAAACGACGGATTGGTGGGGTGGTACTTCGCGGAATTACGACGATTACTTTGAGGTGGGCAATAGTCATTACCACTTGACTGATACATGGGGGCCTCGTTCATATTCCCGTACATGTTATAAGGACTAGTCTGAACGGAGGGATGATTTGATCTCGAGAGATTATAGGCATTGTTGGCGAATTGCTGCTGAGACTGTCCATTTGAATAGGGAGCGTCGGACGAAAAATTTGAGCTAGATGTGGGACTAGGGCCAGGAATTCCAGGCATTCCAGCGAGACCAAGTTGACCAAGACTTACGGCATCGAAATACGTCTCAGAAGAGAATCCCTGACTGCCGTTATGTGATTGGCCATTGGTTGGTTGTTGCTGGTGCTGGTGTTGGCGGCCGCCACCTGACGAAACGTCTCGACCGAGCGTCACTAGGAACTCATTAACAGCTGCTAGTTCTTCTGGAGTACGTATGTCCAGGGAAACGGAACGGGGATTGAAACCATTCACGCCGTGATTCCCGCTTCCGTTTCCGCCGTGCGGAGGATACGAGATGCTGTTCAGTCGTTCTGCCATGCCTGGTAATGAGTGTGAGAATGACAAATTACCTGGGTTCGCGAAATGTATGTACTTACGAGGGTCATAGGAGGGGTTAACACGACGCTTCTTCATATCTGTAAAGAACTCGTCAACACTGTAATCATGTGACCTCTTTGAGCCTGTCGAAACAGTGGGGTTCCCTTCAGAACGTAAAACCTCCCAGGCGGGGAGCTGCTGGTTCTGCAAAAAAATTTCATGTGATGAATGGTGGGGATGATGCAACGAGGAATGGCCGAGTTCCGGTGAAGGTGTTGACAATATTCCGAAGTGAGACGCTTCAAAATATAATAATAAGGAAACGAAAACGGAATGATGACAGTGTAGACATACCATCCGACCCGGACGAAGAGTGGGACTTGGACCGAGAAACGGGACCCCTAAGCGTTGCGCTATTAGAAGACGACTTTGAGGAGGAGCTCTTGGAATCGGGCATCCGCGAAGCCGAATCGCCGCGCACCCGGGACACATATGCGGGATCGACTACGGTAATCGCCTTTGAGTGTTTATGCTGTTGATGATGTTCCTCGGTATGTATCTTCTCGTGTTTCTTGAGATCCTGGGGACGCTTAAATGACTTTTTACAAATCTACATGATTCGAGTGAGATAAATTACAGAGAGAAATTGGGCTGAGTAGCTACCTCACAAACATGGGGCTTAAGTGGGGTATGGACTAAGTGACTAAGTAAATATCTAACGAAGAAACATATAAGACGACACACCTCTCAAGTGACTAGTGATGTGATCGCGCTTCGCACAAGTAGTACCACAATCCTTCCATTTGCAAGTGAGACAGAGATTGTTGGTGCTTTTCCTACCAATATGATCATTACAGAGGTGGTTATAAAGAGCTTCAGGATCAGCAAAGGACTGTGTACAGTCTATCCAAAGACATTTATGAATAGGGGGGACGTCGGGGGACTTGTGCTGAGATTCTGGAGCAGGAGATGGCTCTGAGGGGGAGTGACCTTGAATTGGAGAGGACACAGTAGGGGAAGGGGGGAGTTGGGCGGTCATATCAAAGAACCAATTGTGGGCTGGTGGGAGCAGAGAATGCTCAAGAATATCTAAGGGTACCAGATCTCTGGAAAGAAAATGAGCGGTCATGATGTTTTAAAGTGTGTTTTGTGCCAAGACTGAGGTTGATCGATACAACTCTTGTTTTGCGCCAAGTCTTTACCCACCGCCAAGTTCTTTTTTCTCTCTCCGCCAAGCATTTTCTCTTGGCAACCTAATTATTATTAATAAATCCTTGCCTTCTCCCATCCAACACTTTATTCTACCTACTGCTAACAGTATTCTTCATTTTCGCACTCCTTTACTCTATCTCTTGCTCAAGGCCCCCTGCACATCCCAGCTACCCACATCTTAACAATCTAATCAATACTTGGCACTCGTTTGCCAAGACATACCATCTCCTTTGATGTCCGGCGACCTTCTCCATATAATATCCAGGAGATATTGCGGCGAGTACTCTGCCGAGATCTTAGAGGTACCTCCGGAATCACCCAAGATGCGATTGCGGAAGTCGAGCACACTGTGCATACGTATCCGAACATTTGGTAAATACAACCAACTTCCCCTGAGGTTCTGTCTATACATATCCCTGACACAAATAACAGTATGATGAAATAGTTCCGTCGGCCTGCTGTCCAACACCCAAGATCTTAGAGATCACATATATAGTACGCTAAGAATGGCCAAGGAGAACAAAGCTTTTTCCAAGACTTGGCTCAGATCGAGTCTGAACGATCACCTTGGCAGATGGGGCCTTTCGCGAGGCTGGGCGTTGGGGTGCCAAGTATCGTCCACTTGTCGAGGTTGGTCGCAACAAGTCGCAACCAACCTCACGCTCCGGATCCCGGTCTCTCGACATCATGCGGTATATACTTGGCAATTTTACCACTGTAAACCAGGCCTTCTATACGTGTATGTAATGTATCAATTTTCCATGCACCATGCAGAACCCGAGGAGGGTCATTTGCACATACCAGAGAATCCCGGCCCTGCAAGTAGAAAACCAAAAGATGATATCATCGGACTGATTCAACCTCGCTGAGATTCGAAGGATAATATATATCCTACATATATACATACCCGTAAAAAATACACCACTAATCAGCGTTGACCGTAACAACCTACTTCATTGGGCCTCCATTTCCTCATTGTCTGCATTTACTCGAAGAACCTTAACCCACTCTCGGTAGTTAAAATTTCCTTGTCTATCCGTGAAAGGACCTTTAAGAAATCGGTCGATCTATGGATAGAGGACTAAGCGTTTAAACAACTATTGGCGGAAGACTCACTTCTCGTTGGTCCATTCTTTCCGCGACCTCACTTAGCCACTTTCTCATTTCATCGACTTTCACCATCCCCGTATCGTTCTCATCGAAGGATTCAAACGCCTCTATTAGTTCCACTTCGGTATCGAACTCGAAGAGTCGCTCGCTCATCATCGTGAGGAACATCGTAAAGTTAATGCCCCGATCCACTGAAGAGTCCTCCTGATACGGTGATTTGTTATGGCTTCCGGGACGTGCACTCAGAAGGTCGTCCATCATCTTTGTCGAAGGAGTAATACCTGTGGCGAGAAGATAGAGTCAGGAAATCGCACTTTCTGCACAAGCGGGGTAGTTGATGGCAGACCTAGGCTCGTGAATATCTCTTTAAGATCGGTTTCATTGACCCACCCATCCTTGTCGTGGTCTATCAATTGAAACGCTTCCTTGAACTGCTGGATCTGAGGGGCCTGAAAGAGCGAAAACACGCCTGAAGGTTCACGGCGCGCGCGTGATTTCTGGGACTTTGTAAGTTTCAATTGTGGGTTAGGTGATAAGTAGTCCGGGTATCTCGACATGTTTCTCGGGTATCTGGTTGGAAAAGTGGCGGCGGATGCTCAAAGCGCCAAACACAAGAAGAGAAGCACATTTGTGGCTGTGCAATCATTCCTGACGCCCTGAGTCTTTCCCCCCCTTATCTCGGCATTCAATTTCATTGAAGTATTCAAGTACAACCCCATATATCGAATCAGGTATCTATGCTCGTTACATGTTACGTGCTAACACCCTTTGAATATTCCCTCCACATGATAAAGAGAACCCAGCTTTTTGGAAGCCATCTCATTAAACCAAAGAGCCACGTTTTTCCTCCAGTTAACAGATATAGAGGTGGCTTAGGATGGAGGGCCTTTGAAACGACCTGCTTTGCAAACACCTCCGTCGGCATTGTATCAGGTGTCTGACTCGCGTATACACGTTTAAGGATATTGGGCAAATAAGCTGTGTAAAGGCTGTTTGGGGGGAGCTTGTACCCACGGCCACCGTTGGCAGATATGTTAGACTTTACTGCGCCTGGGGCAATATGCAGAACAGAGATATTGAAAGGCTTGCATTCCATGGATAGGACATCACTCAAACTCTGAGCAGCAGCTTTTGAAGCGCAATACAGACCATTCCACGGCGTGGCCCTATCACATTTTCTGTATAAAAATAATAAGGTTGGTAGATAATTCTAAGCCACTTACAGTTCACCAACAATAGAGCCAATGTTGACAATCACCCCGCTGCGTCGCTTTGCCATGACAGGGATGGTAGCTTTCGCCACGCGTAAAATAGCATAAGTATTGGTATCGAACACACGCTTGACGTCCTCAAGAGACTGATCTATAAGGGGACCTATCCTGGGCGTTTTGAACCACATGAGAATGCGAACATTCTCCGAAACGTACCTGGGACGAAGAAACCAGCATTATTGACAACAAGGTCAATTGTTCCCTCCACGTTCACAATATGCTGAACAATACTGTTGACGCTTTCGTCAAGATTCACATCGAGGGCAAGCTTTTCGATGGTCTTGTCCTGGAATTCCCCAATCGAGTCCAAATTGCGAGATGTCGCGTAGACTTTGCAGCCCTGCCGAGCAAACTCTTCACATCTAGGAATTCTATGAGATATATTTTAAAAACGGGGTTCGACTCACAGGGCAAATCCAATGCCCCCATTAGAGGAGCCAGTTACAAGAACAACACGGCGGGACATGAATGTACTGCTTCTGGCGATCTCCGGAGAAAATATTTTGAAGTGTTATGATAGTTTGCGGCGAACAATACTGATTGCTGACGCACGGGAAGGCCGTTTTCTCCACTGTGACCTTTCATTCTTCTCCCATCTGTCTCGTCTCCCCATACTCACTTTCTTCTCATTGCTGTCCTTTGCTACACCTTGCTTCGTACTAGAACATTCACAATCTCTTTCAGTTATGCCTCTCTTGTCAAAGTATCTCACGCGGGCCGTGATTACTCTATTCTTTTCTGCCACCGTGGTTCAAGGCATGGCCCCCGAGCGACGGGCTACAGTATGTAATGGACATGCAGAGCTGTGTGAGAAAAGCTATGGGAGTGTTTCCTTCGTTGGTGCCCATGATTCCTATGCCATAGGGTCACGCAATATGAGTGGGTTTATTAAAATCCTTCTCGACCCCACATATTTACGCCTGCATTAGTCACTGTTAATCAAGACCAGTCCAGTGTGTTTTGTTGGAACGAATTATCGTATATACATTGACGGTGTTAACAGTCACACAGCAGTTAAATGATGGAATTCGAATGTTGCAGATGCAAGCGCACTTGGAGAAGGGTGAGATTCGACTCTGTCACACCAGTTGTGTAAGCTTTTGAATGATTAAAGCTTCAAATGACTATTCTTATCATCTCTAAGCAACTCTTTGACGGTGGAAATTTGCAAAGCTTCTTGGGTGAAGGTGAGCAGCATACCCCTTATAAGGTCTTGACTACCTGAATACGAAAGTACTCTTTAGTGAAGGCCTGGCTTGATGCCAATCCTAATGAAGGTATCGTGATATGTTTTGAGTACTTTTTCTATGTCTCTAACTGTTCGGTAATCGCATAATTTTGTTAAACCCTCCAGTCCTCTCCCTCCTTATTGTGAATATCGATAACGTCGCGGTGGCCCAATATGACAGTATCTTCAAGGCAGCAAGTCTTGATACTATTTCTTTTGTACCTGAGGTCTCTCCAGTACCCGCGTCAGGATGGCCAACTCTGGGTTCAATGATTGATTCAGGGAAGCGGCTTGTGACATTCCTTGATAATGGTGCTGAGTCGGGCTCCGTACCTTACTTGCTAAATGGTAGATGTCTGAGTAACGCAATTTAATTCATTGACTAACTTCATGGGTTGTTTAGAGTTCACAAATGTCTGGGAGACCGCTTTTAACGTGGTCGATCCAAATCTCTTCGATTGTACTGTCAATAGAACCAAAGGAGACGCAGCATCCCAGATGTATCTCATCAACCACTTTCTGGATAAACTGTTGCTTGGTCAACCAATACCTGATGTCTCGAAATTGAATGTAACGAATGCTGCTAGTGGATCTGGTTCTCTAGGCGCCCACGTAGATGCTTGTGTCACGTTGAATACAAGGCCGCCAAACTTCTTACTCGTCGATGTAAGGACATACCCTCTGATAGATTATTTTCACCGACTAATCTTATCCCAGTTCTATGAGTTCGGGGGTGGATCGGTTTTCGAGGTTGCCGCCAGACTTAACAGTGTACAATATAACCCAACTACACCCATTGCTAGCCCCTTATCGACATCAACTTCGGACGCCTCTACCCCCAATAACAACAGTGCTCCCGCCCTGAGTTATAGCTACTTGGTAGCATCTGTAACAGTGGTTGCCAGTATCGTCTTTGGTGCCTATTGCTTAGTTTAAAACGCCGTGAAACCAGTCACCCCTTCATACTTGACTACTTGACTAGACAAATTTCTGGACCTTTAGGATCTAAACCTCATACTTTATAAATTAGACAGAACCGGACAATTGATTGCTGCTTGTTAATTATGCTCCGCCTAAAGCTCTTTAACGCTTTCTTTCCAACCGCCACTTATATACTCTGGGTTTGTAAGTCTTCTCATTCGCTTTTTGCACCAGTGTATTTCTTTTGCCCCTCCGTGCATCAACTTCATCCTCGTTCTCTGTGTCATCATCAGCCTCACCTTCCATCCTTTCAACATCCTTGATTTTCTTCCGGCCACCTTTGGACATCATCAAGCGCTGAAGTTCAAACTCTCGCTCTGCATATCTTAATTGCGTGTCCCGTGCAAGTCGAGCGGAAAGCTCTTTTAAAAGTTGATGTCGAGTAGTCACTCCGGGGTTGGCGGGTCCTACCAAAACAGTCTCGTTTAGTGCATCTATCCCAGTCGAATTTGAAGAAACTGGTGGTGTCGTTTGTATTGCCTTCCGGTCACCCACTGATTTCCAACCCAAATCTAGTACTTGGGTTGATGTAGGTACACTATCCGAAATTCGGGCGCGCTTATATTTTCCCGCTGGTAATAAGCGTGAGGTATGGGGGTGTGCTACAGTCAAGAAATACTCACCTTCTTCCTGCGAATCAACAAAAACAATGTGACTAGGCGCTTGCCGATTTTTGCGTGTTTTGACCCCTCTTGAATCCCTAGATACAATTCCAGCACGGGCCAAAATTTGGAGTTCTTCTTCGTTGGGATCGTGTCTAACTCTGTGCATTTCGTGCTCTAGTATATCAGGGTTTACCAAGTCTACCAACGACGTTAATTGGGTTTTAAGATGGTCAATTTTCTGAGATTGATTAATCATTAACTTGGTGAATAAGGAGCAGAACCAACCTTAAGCCCCGCAGCTCTGATTGTGCGAATATAGTTCTCGTCTTGTGTTTTGAGTACCTTGACGATGTCGGTAGGAAGGGCAATGTTGCCTCTATCTTTTGTGTGGACACCATTCTAGATGGATATGATTAAAACTTGAACAGATGTCATATATTTTCGGCCTGCCTTGGTCTTTTGATTGCGCATAGAAAAATAAAACTCATCCTTATTCCTCTCAGCAGCCTTTTGCTTGAGACGAGTCAAGCGATCTTGTTTTGAGTGGTAATCGCGAGCACGCTTGACATAATCGGCATGTTTCTCAAGAATCCCAAGTTTAGATCTGTGGGCGAGCTGGGAGCGTTCCTTGTGGTTACGACGGTGTATGGAGTTTCGCAAGGAGGAAGTCATGGTAAGGAAGTTAGTCACGCGTGACATATAATAATCACAGAGTAAGTTTACCAAGGATCGTCTCAAAAAAGCGGGTTGTGGGTAGGATTTCACGAAAATTCCTACTGAAAGATAACTCCAAATATAACGACTTGGACCCAATATGAGCTTTCAGCATTTCCGCTTGGGAGACATTTCTCTCCACCAACCTCTTCCTCCTCATCTTACTCAACATCAGCCATCGACTTCTACTTTTCCAACTCAGGTCAATCCTAATTCTTTTCCTACCAATCTTCATTCAGCTTCCCCTTCCTCGACATCAAAACAGCCTTATGGCTCCGGAGATACCGACGATGGATACACTTTGGTCTTCTCTAATCTCGAAGCCTTTCATGCATGGCGGGCTGCTGAAGAGGAGAAACAGGTAGTCGAATTTGTCAAGGTGAGCTCAACTCCAAGTGATACATATCTCGGTACATATCATTGGTGAAGGGTGACACCCATGGAAGCAAGGCAGTTCCGCCTCGTTTCAAAGATCACACAAAGCTAGTGTGTGCGCGCCATTCACGCAGTGGTAGGAAAAAATATGTCAAGAAACACCCCGAACGAGTTAGAAAAGTCCCTAGTCGTAAGGTTTGGTGCCGTCTCTTCTCTCCATGTATAATAAATCAATGCTACTGTTTTTTTGGCAGCTCGAAGGACAGGGTTGCCCAGCATCCATCAGTTTTAAGACATACTTTGACACAGATGAGGTTCGCGCATGCTGTAGGTATTGCTGGATACTGTTAGTTATTGTAATGAATATTCTGTTCAGATATGTCGCAACACTCGCATGAAATTGGTCCGGCAAACCTACCCTTTACGCGTCGTGGACGCAAGGCGGCTGTCCAGCGGGAGAAAGACCGATCTCAGAAGGAATCGCCATCAGTGGATTCTTCTAATTCTGCTTCAGGAGCAACCGCAAATGCCGTAGCTGGGCCATCGTCTACTCAACCTGGTACTTTATTTACATCGGCCGTGTCCATGCTCGCCCCATTGCCTGGTCAACCACAATATCAACAACCGCCCGTTCCAGTTTTTAACTACTCCTCTATGCAAGGGTATGGCCCAACGCCGGTCCACCCCACCCATGACCGCTGGGAAAACATGGCAACACTATTCCACTCTGTACGTGAGAATGCTCGAGGATTTGAATATCCCCCGGTTAGTGTCGCGGCGCTAGAATCTATATTGATTCGATTATACCTTGAGAGCCCCCCAGTGGGCCCTGGGACAACCACAGCCATCCAAAATGGACTAACCCAAGCCAGAGTCCCACCACCTGCTCAGACTCTTCATAACTCCCAACAGGCCAATGGACCTACAAGTAGTACTGTGGGTACAGAAGGTATTAATGGGGCTGCTACTGGGGATAATTCATAACTCTCCTTTCGAGTTGGTGAGTATCCCTATTCCAAGACAAAACTTTCGCAAATAACGCCTACGGTCAGATCTTCCTTTTTCCCTCATGCCTCCGATGACCGACACAAATATTGTAACAGTGTACCATTAAAAAGTGTATGTGAATGTATTTACTGATAATTCAGTGTCACAAGCCGTTCGCATATATGAAAATTATGAAAATTTCTAATAACGCTCCCATGATAAGGTGAACCAACAGCGGTAGCGATCGTTCTACCACAACCCTGAGCTACAATGAGGTAGTGGGGAGGAGCATACTGTCTGACTTCTAAACGGTGCAATTCCTTGGAGTCAATGTCTCCGTTGTTGTTCGGTGCCTCCTCTAGCTAGTGAGGCTTTATACCTTCCCAACAGTTGACCCTATTTTGCTTTTTAAGGCCGGTTTACATTTTTGGGCCTACCTTGCGCAGACATGCGTTCTACATCGTATTCACCCCAATTCACGTGATCGAATTACACAAAATTCCAATTTTCGCATAAAATGTTTGTAATTTATATATCACACACATTATAAAGCTTGGGAAACTTCCTTAATAGCACGTGACGCGATAATCCTTGTACCCCGATCATTGATGAATAACCGGTGACCTTGGACTTTAATCGAACTTAGTTATAGGTTTCAATCATTTACTCCCATCATGTCTGCGTTTAGTTTTGCGAGACAGGCTTTTGGCCGTGAAAAGCCGCATGTACGCTCATCATTCAAATTTTCGATGATCCTTATTGAAAATATTCTATTAGTCTTCGATCACCGATTGGGTTGATATACTGACTCTGAGTAACATTGAGGAAGAAGCGTACGACGGGTATGTTTGCTGATACATCTTTGAATCTTTTAGTAGGTACGACAAGCTACATTCTAGGATTCCAGAACTTGTGGACGCCATCAACCTCCAAACTGCGGGGTAAGATACCCTTTTGATGAACCACTGTTCAAAGAACTAATCATACCTCATAGACCAGCAGAGGCCTCTCGAGCACTACGAAAGAAGCTCAAGCACGGCAATCCGCATCAGCAATATCGTGCTTTAGTTGTCCGTATCCCTTCCAAGGTTGACTGTATTCTTTTCTTATAATTTTCATAGCTCCTGAAGGCTCTTGTGGAGAACTGCGGCCATAAATTCCAGAGCAAGTTTTCATATCACTTCTGTTGGCTTATCTGACATGGGAATCTAGCAACTTTTGCTGACGGTCAGCTTACGGACGCTCTCAAACAAATCGCTTCCGATTCAAACGCAGACAAGAGGGTCAAGAAGAAGCTGCTGCTTGTTTTGGCATCGTGGCGGGACCAATTTAAAGATGACCCATCCATGACCCTGATAGCAGGGCTCTTTAAACAATGCCGAGGGGAGGGACGCAGATTGAGCTCTCAGGAACTAGCTCATTTAGCGGGTTTGGATTACAATAACGAAGACAGCAGGAAAAAGGACGAGGCGAAGAGAAAAGCCAAACGTGAGAAAGAAGAGGCGAGGGATAGGCTGAAGAGAGAGGAGAATGAGCAACGCCATAGGGAGCGCAATGGCCGAACCAACCGCGCTCCTTTTGACTTTGAAAAGGTACAAGCCTTTTTCAACAGGATCAAGGGGTCAGCTTGACGTTCGGAAGTAGGATAAGCCAAAGGTGCTGGCAAGTATCGTTGACGCCTCCCAAGCATCAAGCAATCTCGTGAATGCCATTACAGTCAGTTCGCCCTGATACTTAGCGTACCCTTATCAATCCATTCTTACTGCCGCAGCTCGTCAATCCTACAACAGATAACATACAAACAAATGAACGTGTTCAAGAGTGTTTATCCAAGGCAAAACAGGCTAGAAAGTCCGTCGTGCGCTATATCCAGGTACCGTCACAGATCACCCACACTGGTGTCACGGTATCCGCTAATCCTAAAACAGTTGGTAGAGAACGAGGAAGTAATCGGCACTTTAATTGAGACCAACGAACGCATTGTAAGTGCGATAGAGATGTACGATCAGTTGGTCGTGCAGAGCGCGGTCCCCACGGCCGTTTCAACTGCCGCCACTGCTGATCTCTCCGCAACACAAATAAATCCACCACAGGGCAAGCTTGACAACCTGCAGGAGCAACGGCGAATATCTATTGAGAGAGTGAGGGGTAGTGATAATGCCCCTAATTTACACCCCGATTTACAAGACCTTAACTTTGGACCTCTTGGGGCTTCATCAAATCATCTTCCTGCACCCCTTCAACCATCCACACTGTCGGATGATGGAAATGGTCAGGATGAGGTTTACGAAGTGCGAGGGTCGCTTTCAGATTTCAGTGATTATGATTCTTCGGAGGAAGACAGTCGGAAGGTGGTGGGTTATCCAGGTTCAGGCAAGAGAAAGGGTAAGAACTATGTGGATGTGTCTGACGACCCTGAGGATCATGGTGTGGCGCCTAATTCAAGGAAGGCACCCGAATCGGAGGCTGACCCTTTCGCTGATCCGTTCGCGGACGCTGGACCTTCTCGGCAATCGTGACGATGGACGAACACACATAAACGACGGATTCTTCGTGGATTTTCGGAGATTTATTTATTGCAGGATAATATCGGAGTTGTATGTAAGGTAGAGGAAATCCATGTACATCTTTTGTTAGGTAATGTGACCTCAATGTGACTAGGCAGTTGGCGATTGAATAGCTAATACTCATACAAACAAACCCTCGATAATGCCCCTTGAATTGGTGTCGCAGGATGGAATGTTAAATTTTAGCCTGGAATGCAATTTTGGGGCTGAAGTGGCAAACAAATTTTTTATCTGAATTGTACGATCTACTATACCCAACGTACGATTCCTCTTCTGTTCTCTTCATCAATCCAAAATGGTTTCAGGGCTTTGGGTAGTTGTATAGCATTGATGACCCCTTGTTCATTGAATACCACACCATTTTCAAGGAGCGCTATTATGAGCCGTGGTATTGCAGCAGCAGTGCCGTTTAAAGTATGTACGAATGGGAGAGCGGAAGAGGATGGAGAAATTTGTGCCTCGTCCACTTGTCGTTTAGGAGGCTGGGGACGGTAGCGGATATGGAGCCGCCGCGCCTGATAATCAGTGCAGTTGGAGAGTGACGACACTTCTCCCCAGTTTCCACGTCCGGGCATCCACGCCTCCATGTCGTATTTCTGGTAAGCACTGGCACCAAGTTCTTCAGTGGGCATATTCAGCACTCTGGATTAAGACGTTGAAAACCAATCAATAACGCGCATCGTAAGGACACTCACCTAAAAGGAAATCCTAGACCTCCAAGAATCGATTTTTGCACTTCCATCAATTCAGCCATCATGGCCCCACTACCCTCTTCAGTTGTTACGGCAAACAACTCAACCTTTGTGAATTGGTGAACTCGGTATAAGCCGCGAGTATCGGTTCCTCGGGCACCAGCTTCGGCTCTGAACGCATGACCCAGCCCAACCACCTTTAAAGGTAGTATAGTGGAAGGGAACACCTTATTTGCGAACATCCCTGCTAAAGGAATTTCAGATGTACCAGAGAGTACAAGTTCAGGCGAAGTGGATGTCGATAAAGGTTTGATATGATACATCTGGGGCACGGGTGGGTCGGAACTGTCCCGCGGCTGAAAGCCACATCGTCTCGCAATATCAGAACGCACAACGTCTGGAGTCATCACGGGTGTAAAGCCATGCTTCACTGCGATTGACATTGCGTAATTCGTTAATGCGACTTCGAGCAAAGCTGCCTCGTTTAATAGATAGTACCATGACGATCCAGTCACAGTAGAGCCACTTTCCAGGTCGATGAGGCCAAGTTTTCGGCAAATTGAAACATGGTCTCGTTCAACGTTTGGTGGTATCGGTTCAGGTCCATGAACAGACAGTGTGATGGCAGCATCTTCGGGACCTAGAGGTGAGTCCGGGTGAGTGTCATTGGGAATGGTAAGAGCGAGGGTCAATAGCGTTTCTTCGACTTCTGCTAAAGTCGATTCCAGTTCTAATACTTCTTCTTTGAGCTTAGTTGCTCGTGTGAGTGCCGCATTTTTGGCTACTGCGTTGCCGTCTCCTGAACTCTTCCTAATCTGCTCCCCAATCACCGAGCGAGCGTTTCGTTTTATATTGAGTTCGTGCGAAATTCGTTTGAATTCGGTGTACATCCGTGCAACATCGTGTATTGCATCAAGGGGCAACGGGGCCTTGCGATTTAATACATTATTGATTTTTTGAACGACGTTCTCAGATATTCCTCGATAATCGAGTCGCGGATTTGGCAAACTTGTGCGAAATAGGGCTGGGTTCGACTTGGAGGAATGATTATATCTTCGATGTCTTTTGACTCGATCTTATGTTAGAAAAAAAATTACCATGTAATAAGAAGACTCACCAGAAATAAAAGATGTTAGAGACACGCGCGCCTTTGGTATCAGGTGGGGGGTGAAAAACATGATAACTGAACGCTGCTAACATTAACCACATTCTCAAGGTTTTGAAAGAGATACTGACATTACACAGGTCTAGAATCTGTGGGGATGGTCCAGTCTGTGTTGTCCACGATGACCAAGGTTCAAATATCTGGTATGTAGTATTGGTCTGAGAGTAGTCGTGTTAGAAATGACTTTGCCATCGTTTAATCACGTGACACCAGGTTGGCAGACCTTTTACAACAGTGGTGTGACGTTACGCGTTTTCAAGGTTGTTCAGCCTATGTCTTCTTCTATGACAGGCAACACGAATCGCCCCTCGGATATTCCATATGAGTTACCTTGGTAAGCGTGAGATGTAAATCAGTCTACACTACCATGAATCTTCCACCGTAGGGTTGAGAAGTATCGACCAAGTGTTTTGGATGATGTCGTCGGAAACGCCGATACCATTGATCGTCTGAAAGTCATCGCAAAAGAAGGGAACTGTCCCCACATAATTATATCGGTAACTTTTTCCACAAACGACACATTCAAGCTCTAACGGTTGCATACAGGGGATGCCTGGGATTGGTAAAACAACGAGCATCCACTGTCTCGCTCATCAACTTCTTGGTGATGCGTATAAAGAAGGAGTCTTAGAGCTGAATGCATCTGACGAACGGTATGTAGAACTACTACTCACAACTGTAGTATGGCACCCTAAAATTTAGCCAGAGGCATTGACGTTGTTCGCAACAAAATCAAAGCCTTTGCCCAAAAAAAAGTTACTTTACCTCCAGGAAGGCATAAGATTATAATTCTTGATGAGGCTGATAGGTGCAATTTCTCGGTTACTTAGATGCTGTGCAGCGAGGCTAATGTCAAGTAGTATGACTGCAGGCGCTCAACAGGCATTACGTCGTACGATGGAAATCTTCTCAAACACAACACGATTTTGTCTTGCGTGCAACATGAGCAACAAGATCATTGAACCAATTCAAAGCCGCTGTGCCATTCTTAGGTATGCGAAGTTAAGGGATCAGGAGGTATTGAAACGTTTGTTAGAAATATGCGAAATGGAACAGGTGGGCCTTTAGTGCTTGAATGCCGATTTACTGATCTATTCTTCAGGTTAAGTACAACGACGATGGCCTTACCGCCCTTATTTTTACATCCGAAGGAGACATGCGACAAGCCATAAATAACCTACAATCGACACACTCTGGTTTTGGTTTTATTTCCGGCGATAGCGTTTTTAAAGTGTGCGATCAGCCTCATCCCATCATCGTACAGGCCACAATCCGAGCATGTGTGAAAGGCGACATAAATATTGCGATGGAGAGGCTAAATGAGCTATGGGATCAAGGATACAGTGCGGTGGATATTGTAGTAACCATTTTTCGAGTCGTGAAAACCTTTGATGAGTGAGTGGAAATATTTCTTCCATGCGCTAAATTTCACCCATCACCAAATCAGAATGCCCGAATTTACAAAATTAGAATATATCAAGGTCACATTTAACCTAACTTTGAAATTGCTCTCAAACTCATATGTGTTCAGGAAATTGGTTTTACTCATATGCGTATCTTGGAAGGTGTCGGTACACTAATACAATTGGCTGGACTCATTGCCCGATTATGTAAAATGGTAAACTGTTGAAGACGCTTCATGTGTACACTATGTCTAATGTTTCAACAGAATATGAAGCCTGAATTATTTAAAATATAGCTCCTTTTTTAACTAACTCAAGATGATGTCTGGCTATTAATAATGCTTATATACTATTAGCGAGGGGGCCCCGGCTACATGTAACTTTAATCAAAATAGTTCCCCCTTTTTTTAACCTAGCTGGCTTGTGCAAGCCAAACAAAAAGGCTATTTTCACCTGCTCCAAAGAGCAACCCCTCCCTAGGGACTCTAAGTCTTTTGCCACAGCTGTGGTGGCCACCATAGGCACTGCTCAATCTCCCCCCCCCACAATATTCAAGGGGGCTACCTTCAGTGCAGCTGGTTTTGTCCAGATGCCCAAGCCCCTTTCCTTTGCCTCCACCCCTGCCATTGTCCAATCCCAGCAGGTTGTTTCTGGGGGTGTTATGGCTGTTGGGTCTTATCCTCTAGATAAAGATCAATGACTGGTTCAATAAGATCCTTGACAATGGAGTCTGATGTCTATAGACTTCCTGATATAAAGGACAAGTCTGTCTCTGGGTTCTACAGTGCCCGTCACCAGGTCACGACAAATGGTTTTGGTGTAAACAAACAAAAATGCCACAAGTTAAACTACACTTTTCAAAGAAAAGATATCACATTAAAACCTCTTGCATAGTACTCTAGTATGCTATAGGTACCCCCCTTGTCAACCATTAGTCAATTGGACAACTTTTTTTTTTTTGGTTGACGAAAAAAGTGAAACATCGTCCCAAAAAGGAAATTAAGGGTCCAGGGTACCTCTATGAGGTTGCTCCTCGACTAATAATGTTAATATCCATCATAATATTAGCGGGAATACATCTATGAGACTTGTACTTCTTCACGGCGTAGGCTGCCTGTCGAAAGTTGAGACCCCTCCTGCCATAAGTGAGAAATTCAGAATTTTGCTGCAGTAAAGTTTACCAGAACTAGAAATTACCTGTAAGCTTTGAGATACCAGTAGCAGAGGCGAAAGTAGCGACGAATGTTTGATGTTTTGACATAGTCAAGACACTCTGGGACAAGCTGTTTTGCACGGAAAAAGGTTCCATCACTGAGCTCGCGAAAACCTACCCAATCATGTTGAAAACTTATTAGCCATCAAATCTAAAGACTTCCACTTATGTCGCTTTGCCTGACCCCAGACCATCTCAATAGGGTTCAGCTCACAGTGAAATTTCGGAAGAAAGAAGCACTTATGGCCTGCTTTCTCAATCACAAGCTGAAGTAAAGGCTTTTCAGCTCGGAAATTGGGTTGAAGGGACAGAACATGCTGCATGCAACAATCATTTGCACGTTCGAGATCTTCCTCTTCCATATCCGAAACCCGTTCTGCTAAACCCTCCACTCCTGAGCCATCGATTTTGTGTCTGCGTGCTTTTGCTTCCTTTAGTGCAGCATCACGGGCTGCTTGGGATTGCTTGCATCTCCCACACACACCCACTGGTTTGTTGTTATGCTTGTAGGCTAACGGCTCGTACAGACCTCTCTCGTGCAATATCTGTTCCATACCTTTAGGCCTTCCTGCCAACGAATTTCCATCTTTATCAATACCTGTGTAATTATCAGGAAAAACCATGGATTGTACTTCCTTTGTGACAGGATTGATTGTGTCGTGCATTTTGGGTTGTGCACCTCCTGGCCCTCGGTTCATCTTGTGTGCGAGAAGGGAGTTGGACGCAAATGCCTCGTGTGCAGATGAACAATCAAAAACAAATACCCCGACACCATCAGGATATTTCATTTGAAATATCTCGATTGCATCCTTTGTCTATGGTCGTCTATTGGTACTTGTGAGGATTGAAGAAGACAATCAACTATACCTGTGCTATTAGCTGAGGCATGTCCCACCATGGATCATAGTTTGCACCAGGGTAGATGATACGTTGAGCGTCAAAGTTTGAAAGTCTGTATGAAGTGAAAGGTGCAGGCGGTGGAGGCAGGACCCATTCATCTTCCACTACGGCAGCCAGGGTTCGTGCGGTTGTGACAGGTTTCTTGTTGGGCACCTTCTGTTACAACTATTAGGCCTTATCCTCTAGATCAAGATCAATCATTGTTTCGATAAGACCGTCGACGGTATAGTCTGACGTCTATAGACTTCCTGATATGAAGGAAGAGTCTGTCTCCTAGTCCTAAGATGCACTACCCCCTTTCGAGATGAGTAGGATCGAGCTGCGCGTCAAGATTGTAGAGAATATGGTATATTCAGCTAGGTCAAGCTGAGGACTATCTACTACATTGTATGGTATATATATAAGTTATAAAAGAAGCATGATGAGTAATGCTTCTGAGAGGGATAAGCGCTATTGGTAGCTATAAATGAAGCGCTGAATAATAATGGGAAAGTTAGATGTAATAATAGGATCGGTGGGAATAGAATGGAGGGAAAGAAGATATGGGGGAAAGAGATAGTCCAAAGGTTAGATAACGTAGGATAAGATAAGATAGTGAAAGGAAAAGAGAAACCGTAACAGTGTCTTTGCCTTTCATTGGGACCCTGGCTGGGGTCAGGGTATTAGGGTTTGTTCCATTGCGGTGATCCACGGCCCTATGTCTGTAGCAATGGCATTTGAAGCATAGTCCCTTTTTCATATGATTGGTTCACTGATTGGTAGTTAAGCAATCTATGTCCATGGCATTTGGATTGGTTCTGGAAGTGTATTGGGGCATGTTGTCTTGTTTAAAGTCGTACTTCTTATTATGGTTGGATGGTCTAGATCCTCCTCCTCTCATCTGTGCTGCTATAACTTTTGCACAGCAATATTGTCCATCAAATTTGGATGCAAGTTTATACCAATCGGCAATCTTGGTGGGTGCTTTGTCCATTGTGGCTATCTTTTCCATCAATTTGGGTGGGAGTCCTCTCATGAATCAATCAATGAGGGACACATCTTCTTTAATCTCGCTCCTGCTGGCTGCTGCTCTGAATCTGGCAATATATTCATCCACTGATACTGCTTCTCCCATCCTGAGGCTTTCTAATTCAGCTCTTGCATTTTCTGCTACTCCTGCAGATGAGAAGGCTAGTTTTACTTCATTTTTGAAGTTACTGTAGGTGCCCCAGTTATTGGTTCCTGCTAATTCAACCCATTCTTCCTTCCACGGTCCTGCCGTCCCTCCGTTAAAGAAGGATAGTGAGAATATAATTATTTTTTCTTCTGTATCGTAGATTTCTCCATTTACCCTCAGGTACATGTTGCATGATGTTAAAAATTTGGTGGTTCGGCTTCTATCTCCATCGAAGTCCTGTGGAAGGTGGATTTTTATTCTGGTCATGTTTGTGCATGTTTCTTCTTCTTCAAGTGGATCTATTTCAAATGATTGTCCTTCTATAGGACTGTGGTATTCTTCACCGCGCCGGGGACTCGGTGGGGCTTCGAGTGTGATGTCTGCATCTTCGAGATAGGTTGACAGTTTTTGTCAGCTTGACCTTTTGTTATGGCTGTTGGGTCTTATCCTCTAGATCAAGACCAATCAATCGGTTTGATAAGACTGTCGATGATGAAGTCTGACATCTATAGACTTCCTGATATAAAGGACAAGTCTGTCTCCTGGTTCTAAGATGCACTACCCCCTTCTAAGGCAAGTAGGATCAAGCTGAGCATTGAGTTGTAGAGAATAAGGTATATTCAGCTAGGTCAAGCTGAGGACTATCTACTACATTGTGGGGTATATATATGAAGCTCGAAGAAGCATGATGAGTAATGCTTCAGAGATGGATAAGCACTATTGGTAGTTATAAATGGAGTGCTGAGTAATAGTGTGAAAAGTAGATGTAATAATAGGATTGGTGGAAATGGAATGGAGGACAAGAAGATGTAAGGGAAAGAGATAGTCCGAAGGTTAGATAGTACAAGATAAGATAAGATAATGGAGGGAAAAGAGAAACTGTAACAAGCGCTGAGTAACAATATGAAAAGTGGGTGTAATAATAGGAGCGGTGGGAATGGAACAAGGAGTAAGAAGATATGAGGGAAAAGAGATAGTCCGAAGGTTAGATAGTATGAGATAA
>MU150304.1:120028-170747 GCA_015584075.1 Collybia nuda
AACTGTACAACTTTGTTCCTTGGATCAAGGCAATCGGATGAGAATTGAGTGAGGAGTTTCACAAGCAAGTTTCACCTATGTATTTGGGCCTATTTAGCAGGCAAATATCCAACCCACCCACCTCCACACTATTCTGGAGGGATTTGACCACATAAGATCGTTGATACGGTATATTAGATAGTATATACAGTACAATTTCCATTATATACACATTGAGCTGCTCATAAATGAATGGTGTCACAGCGCCAATGATAGGATCACGTGTCCAAATTTCCCAACCCCTAGAGCACATGATATTACAAAACGTATTCCACACTTCTTCTCACTTTCCTGCAATGAGCACTCTTCCAAAGTTGACTAAGAAACAGAAAAAAGCGGTTGCATTCCGCGAGCGCAAAGCAGGTAAAAGTAGAAGGAAAGACCCAGGCGATGCCAATGATATCCCTGTCATGGAGGATCAAAATTTGGGTGATGAGGATGGTTCTCAAACGGAAATGGAAGCGGTGGTGGTTGAAGAGAAAAAGGCGACATTCATCGATGTTGGAACGGATACTGGCAAGAGTAAAGGCCAAGCAAAGAAGAGCATCAAAGAACAGATGGTGGAGGAGGGGAAAAAGAGGAAAAGGGACACCGACATGGAAGTAACTACGGAGACAGTGGGATCAGACGGTGGGCTACGTTCTGCGAAGCGTAGCAGGAAGTCTACGCAAGAAACCCAACGGTCGGGTACAAGCGTGGAAAAAGTACAGGAAGGGTTCACGAAGACAGTAAAACAACGATTTATCTTATTTGTTGGTGCGACAATCACCTTCGCCACGAACATGTTGATGTTCACAGTTTATCAAAAGGCAATCTCAAATACACCACGTCCCTTGCAGTAGTCCAAGCCCATTTTTCTAATTGCGGTGCGTCCAACATCAGGTTTCGTTCCTCTCAACTGATTTTCACTCGCAGATCCTCCTCCCACTGTCCGGCTTCTGACCCCTAAACCCTCAACATCCACAAGATCAGTCAACAAATCAAAAGGGTGTGCATTCTTGGAGTTCACCCATAGAAATGCTCTCCAGCAAGCCCTCAAGCTACACCAATCAGAACTAGAAGGTCGAATGATAAACGTCGAGCTTACAGCTGGTGGGGGTGGGAAAAGTAAAACTCGCATTACCAAAGTCCGAGAACGTAATAAGGAACTATTTGGACAAAGGGTAAGTACCAGCGCAGCGCCTCGTTTGACCACCGTTGCGTATTTGACCTGAACACAGAAGGAGCGCATTGGAACACAGGGACTTGATGGGCCTGGCCGTCCACAAAGGTACTCTGCCACATCAGGAATTGACCAGGTACCAATAGTACGAAAAACATGGACTGTCGGAAATATAGACGATGGAGAAGTTCATCGTGGGGGAAAGCGACACTCCAAGGATTCGAAAAAAAAGTGGCCTAATAGACAGTTATGGGGCACAGGTGTTAATGCAATTCCAGTTGGGTAATTTGTGCAAATGCTATTACTATATGCGATGATAAACTTAACAACGATTCAATAAATACTTGGAGCCAGCCAATGATTATTCATCCGGAGACCAATATGAACACCAAAAACTGCGGCCTGACATTAATTTTCTGATAAATGGAGAGAAAGCATACTTACAAAGACAATGAGGACGCCGAAGACTTTCAACATTAGCCATCGATTGCTGGATATACTTGCATAGTACTTCAGCAGTTCCCGTTGTGCCCCACTGACATTCGACGCTATGTCCATGGTATCTGCGTCTATGCGTTGCACCGTTTCTCGCTGTTCTGCTACCATGTTGGCGAGCTGTGTAAATATCTGGCCAAGCTCTGCAATGGTCGATTCTATTGACTCGATCGCTGTTGACCGGGATTGGATGTAAGAGTCCTGGGACACATTAGCTTGAAAACTGTTTCTTATTCAGAGATTACGCACTTGTTGTTCTACCAACTGCATCTGCATGAAAGCCCCTTGTGTGCCTGATCCTTCTTCCGCTGAGTCCAAATCTAAGGCCAAAATATCACCATTCTGAGGTGCACGACCTTTCCCCTTCGTATCGAAGCGGCTCAAACTCCCATCGCCCATTGGGTCGCTTCTTTGAAAGTTAAAAAGTACGGAGTCTAGAGACACATGTCATATCAGCCCACGGTTGGTCTTTCATTTTGAGACTAACTGGAGGGAGCCTGATTCGCTGCGGATGCGGCCGAGTACATAAATTGTTCGGTTCTGTCTTTAGACTCTTTCATGTTCTATGAGTTATACATGGTCAATTAGTTGTTGCCATTGGCTTCGGGAATGCCTCACTAACCTGTGTCCGTACTTCTAAAACGTCTTTAAAGGTCATGCTGGTAGTTGCCAATTTACTTTGCAAGAGCATAACGACATTATGATTATGTTCATCAACTTGTTTTCCTTCGGGAGACTTTGAAGATGCTTGAGAGTTACGCTGCTTCACGTAAGACTGCAATGCAGCAATTTGTTTATTGATGTGCGCAATATCTTGCTTGATGATAAAGGTCAATTCCTGGAGTATTTAATTAGATAACATTTAGTCAATTAGCTTTGTTTTTTTTTTAAACACAACCGTACGCTTATTTCCACAGGTCTGTCGTCGAACAGCGTTTTCCGCTTCGCAACTACAGATACAAATTCAGCACTGGGCCAATGTTTCTTTTGAAGACGTACGTTGAGCAAGTTTGTTGAGCTTAAGTGTAGTACTAGCAATATCCTTGCCGATGGCGAATGCCATACGAGAGAACTCGCTTTTGCTACCACTCGGCTTGCCATAAGATTGCAAAAGCCTCTGTTTGGATTCAGAGCCACGTGTAACAGAGGACCTGCTCCGGATAGATTCAACGCAAGATTTGAATTCGTTCGTGCGATCCTGGATAGGCATTGTAGAGTATTGGCCGTCTAGGCGAGAGCACTCATCCCAACTTTCATGTAACGTGGCGGGCACGTGACTCTACACGTGCACACATGTTATTATTATCTAATATCATTACAAATAATAATGGGGGTAAATAATGCGATTACTATTACTAAGTTTAATTAATATTAAAAGCTGAGTTTTAGTGCTCTTGGCACGTTCCCCGTGTCGCGTTTGCATGCACGCCGTACTCTGGCCTCACTCTCTATCAAGGCAAACCAGAAGACTGGTCTTAAATTCTAATTTACTCACAGCACCGTTCCGCTCATTTCATTCACTTTCTGCTATGTATACTCCCAAGGATCAGCCTTCTCAAAATTCTAAAGTTTTAATTTTCGGTTCTGGTAACTTCGGCTCTTGTCTGGCATCTCACCTTGGAGATTCACAACATGATGTCTACATGTGGGGACGCGACAAAAATATCGTGGATCACTTCAACAATCATCACCGGAATCCAATGTATCTTCGCGATCATCAGTTCCCAACCAACATAACAGCGGTCGGACCTGAATTACCCGACAAGAATTTTATGGACAAGATGGACGTACTCTTGTTCGCAATCCCGACACAATTTCTAAGGTAATAAATCATCATCATAATACCATATACTCATCCAGTTTCATCCCCCAGAAAAAACCTACTAATTTTACAACCTCAATTTAATGTTCAAAATATGCCTCTCTTAATTTTCGTGAATAAAGGAATAGAGATTGGCACCCACGCTCTGACATTAGAAATAATCGCCGATACCTGTGGTCCGCAAATTGCCAAGGCAGCGACCTTCATTGTGAGTAAATCTAGGGAAATAATTTGTCCGGTCTTACTCTTTGGCTTGTCTTCAGTCGGGACCTTCTTTTGCAAAAGAAAGTATGAATACTTCAATCTTGTGAGCTACTTAGGTATTAACTATATTTACAGTTGTAGAAAGACAGCCAACGTCTGTTTCGGTTGCTTCCTTTACTGAATCGGAAGCAAATAAGGCATCAGCCCTTTTCCATCAGCCTCACTTTCGTTGGTGTGTTTTTGTTTGCTACTTGCATATTTTTGTTAAAATTCTCCAGCTATACGGGTAGAGACCCTATTGGAATAGAGCTATCGGGAGCTCTGAAGAATGTGTATGCAATTGCTGCGGGCATGTCAGATGGTCTTGGATTTCAAAACAATACCAGAGCCAGTGAGATTCGACGTTCATAAACAATGATAGTTCCCGTGACCTTAGATCACAGTGATCATCACACGAGGGTTGGCAGAGATGACTTGTATTGGAACGGCTTACGGAGCATCCCCATTGACATTCTTGGGACTTGCAGGTGTCGGCGACCTGTTCCTTACCTGTAGCTCCTCAAACAGCCGCAATTATACTGTGGGATATCGACTCGGTCAGGGAGAATCATTGGACATAATCATGGAGACCCTGGGCAGTGTCGCAGAGGGTGTTTCCACTACGAAAGGTGTCCGGACAATCATTGAAGAATTGGGCGTCACTGCCCCAATTGCAAGTAGTGTGAGTACTTCTTTGGCCACTCCAAAGAATCATGATTAAGTTAACGATAGGTATATGATGTATTGTATAATGGTGTGTCCTACAATAATTTTACGAGTACTTGGCTGACGTCAATGAATCATGGGAACAGACAAAGACACGCGTGTTGCTGTCCGAGAGCTCATGGAGCTGCCACCATCGCGAGAGCTTGAACTTCCGCCTACTGCAGGTGGCCCTGCACAACAATTATTACGCAAACTAGGATTGAGGGCTATGGACGTGGCTTGATGTTGGAGTACGTACTCGTACGGCGCATGCAGTATGATAGATCAATCACGTAAGACTAGTCTAAGAGGCAGACATAGTGGAACGGTATTAATGACACCTTGAGGGACGGTAGAGCGTGAATATAGTATCACGATGGCCTAAGACCAGGCCCTGATGCATGTTGAACTTGATGAGAACAATTTGTAGAAAACATGGGGCCGGAGATAGGGAGAAAAAATAATAATTAGTGGTCACGGATACCGAGTTGTCACAAGATCGGCTGAGCCCCAGATCGATCTGGAATCTGCCCACGCTATTTTTTTTTTACTCGACTTTTCCGACCGTTCCGGTTTCAGCAAATCCTCCTCTCTGCTGGTTGTCTCTTACGCTTTCGCACTTCTTACTTCTTATCTTGAGCTTTCGTCCAAATCCCATCCTTTTTTTTCAAGGCCAAATGGTGTCTGCTCTGTGGAAGGCTTGTTCTGAGGGCAACCTCGCAAACGTACAGGAAATTTTGACCGAGTCTTCGACCGTCGATATTGAAATCAAAGGCACGCGTCTTATTTTTCATACACCCGTTCTTTTAGAACTCACTTGGGCAAAATGATAACTCGGCTTTTTAATTTCCTTGTTACTATTAGATCATACTGGAGCGACGCCTCTTATCGAAGCCGTTAGAAATGGTCATGTCGACGTCGTGAGAGTTCTGCTGGAGAAAGGTGCTTCGCCCATAGTCCTGTCGTCTCCTTTTTCTGTCTATTCATATGTCATTTTCAGGCGCCGACCCTTTGAATGGGTCTAGCCAAGGAAGACCTGAAGAGTACACGTCAGAGCCGTCTATCTTGGAGTTGTTGAGATTCTCCCAGAACAGGTCCTCTTCCGACGGAATAACACCTCATGAAACTGTCCAGCCCCCCGATATTAACGACGACTCCGACAAGCGCTACTACGGAGTGACGCCTCCAGCTCCTCCAGCTCCTTATACTTACTACCCAAATATCAACGCCGCCCCGTTAGCTCTACCTGAAGGCAGCATATTCTATCCGCCCCCACAGCCCCCACAGGGAACCGGTGATAACACTGTATCTGGTGGTCTCGGTAACCTCCCCCCTCCGGAAGTCGCAAGGCTCATCCCATGCCGGTATTTTCCTGCCTGTCGCTATGGATCTTCCTGTCTGTTTGCCCACCCTCAAGCCCCGTACTTTCAGGGATCAATGCCCCCCCCTGCCCAGTATGCAAATCCCTATGACCAAATAAGCACTCAGCCGTATGCGCCAAACTATTACACCGTACCGCCGCCCCCGTTTCAACCCCCCAGCGTCACTCATCACATGGCACCTCTCTCCCCACCCCCAACCTCCCATGCTACTCATAATCAGTCTCCTTCAGAAGTGATGTCCCCGACACAACCTCCTTTTGGTCTCAACGGTATCCCTCCTTCACCATATGGATCTATGCCATCCTCTGCTTACGCACACCCAGGGCAGGTTCCGGTACCATTGTCCATTCCCCCCCTCCCACCACTTCAACACCAACCATCCCTTCCACCTCCTGGCCCTCAGTCGCCTTCTAATATGTATCCTTCTCCACCTCCTACTGGTCCTCCGTATATTGTACAAGACCCAACTAACCAATATTCTTCATTACAACCAGCCAACGCAGCATCGGTTTACCATAATCTCAACGATGAGATCAAACCGCTGGGTTCACAGTCTGATACATATGGCCCTCCTCATGCCCATCTGAATCACCGTGAAGGAGCGCCTCACAACCGCCGCGGAACCACTCGACGTGGATCTTTCGGGGGAAGTCGTAAGCCACCATGTCTGTTCTTCCCAGCTGGGCGGTGCAAAAACGGGTATGTTTTAGTTGCCATAACTATATTGTCTTATCCAAGCTCCTTACTTTTCTTGCGATTATCAGCGATGACTGTCGATTCCCCCATGTTACTGCAGATGCATCTGGATCCCACCATGTACCTTATTATGGTGGACGAGGTGCTCCCCGGTCACGCCAGGCCAATGGTAACGGATTCGCAACTATCGAAGGGAAAATGTCAAACATGACCATTCGCGAGGTTAGGGCCTTCCCCTCTGTTCCACAGGACATATCAGTGATTATTAAAAATTAGGAACTTCCTCGACAACAAGGTGTGGTTGAAGCCTCTAGTAGATCCTCGTCGGATCATGGTCGTCCCCGCTTCGTTAAAAATAATCACGCTACCAATGGTCTTCGCAACGATAAAAAGCCACCAGCGATCAAACAACGAGTCCCAAACGCCGACGAATTTCCCGTCCTTGCCGGTTCTACGACTCCACCCTCAAAAAGCCTAGGATTTAATGGAGCGCTATCCAATGGGAACGGCAACAGTGCCCCAACCGCTGCTCAAGTGCTTCAAGCTCCCCCTCCTACTCGAAAGGATAGTGTAAAAGAGTCCAGTACCCGAGGTACCACGCCTGACCCAATTAAAGTAGCAACCTATACTCAGGTAAAATATTTTTTCTCCGGCGCGCACCAATATCTAATCAATACCACCACAGGAGGTGAAGCCCATCATTAATGGAAGTGGCGACACGAATGACCTACCCACTAACAAACCACCTCCATCATTCGCTGCGGTAGCCACTATTGCATCAGAAATCCCCAAGGAAATTACTCTTTCCGCCTAAAAATCACACAGTACCCCTGATGAACACGTATGAAACTTTTCTTTTTTATTCAGCATTTTTCGGGTTGTGTGTTTTCTAAAATTAAATATAGCTACATTTCTTCTCATCCGTTTTGATTCGATATCTTCGTCATAACCACTCATCCCTAGCCTCCACCATCTAGCATACAGATTATTTCATTGGTTCCTTCCTCTGTAGATACATTTTGCCTTTTGCCTTCCATAAAACATACACAGTTCTAGTCTATTCAGCTTGTTACTTGGGTTTTTTGTGATGACTTGCATGCCCTTCCCTCCATCCCACCTCCTTTGATTATGACCAAGTGTGTAGGTTCCTCATCTCAACACCTGTATGAGCAACCACCTCTCCTATTTTGTACACCTCAGCTGGGCCCTGGCTAAGTGCGCGCTGCACTGCAGCTACATTTTCGCGTGCCACAATGAGGACCATCCCAATCCCGTTGTTAAATGTTCGAGCCATTTCCAATGGCTCAACACCGCCATACTTCATGACGAATTTGAATGGTGGTGGAAGAACCCAAGTAGATGCATCAACATAGCAGCCCACATTCTTCGGCAAGACCCTGGGGATATTCTCGATGAAACCACCGCCAGTGATATGAGACATGCCTTTCAGGAGGCCAGCCTTAGCAACGGGGAGGACTTGTGAGATATATATTCTTGTGGGTTTGAGCAGTGCATGGCCAAGTGTTGTGTTCTGATCCCAGGGGCAAGGGGATGCATAATTATAGCCCGAAACCGAAACCACTTTTCTAATGAGAGAAAATCCATTCGAATGCAGGCCAGAAGAAGCTAGGCCAAGTAGAACATCTCCCACAGTAATGTTATTGGTAGGAAGAATGAGGTTTCGCTCGACCACCCCAACAGAAAACCCTGCAAGATCATAATCACCTATAATTTAAGGTATTCAGCTGTATTCTATCTGTGAAATAATTTGTGCACGCACCGTCCATATACATACCAGGCATTTCTGCCGTTTCCCCGCCAATTAACGCACAACCGGCCTCCCGACATCCATCAGCAATTCCTTTCACGACTTGAGATGCAACCTTGACATCGAGTTTACTACAGCCATAGTAATCCAAAAAATACAAAGGTTCGGCTCCTTGCACAAGTAGATCGTTCACAGACATTGCGACGAGATCAATACCTTTGTATGGGATACATTAAAAATTCAAAAGGCCTGAGGTTAATCTTGGCTCACCTACGAGATCATGGATCCCCACATCCACGGCGACACGGAGTTTCGTTCCAACACCATCTGTTCCGCTTACAAGAATTGGGTCTGTATATCCAGTTGCTTTCAAGTCAAAGGCACCACCAAATCCCCCAATCTCCGCATCAGCACCCGGCCTTCGAGTCGCGCGCACGTATGGTTTAATTAGTTCAACGAGTTCATTGCCGGCGTCCACCGATACGCCCGCCCCGGCATAAGTAAGTTTAGGGCCTTTGACTCCACCTCCTATTTTCAGGGCCCTATCAACGGTATAAGATACCGAATGATTGGTAATAACAAAGCCACCCTCACCGGTGAGCAATATCTCGCCTATATATCTTCCCCTCGAAAGAAACGGAGTCAACGCCTACGTAGGCCGCCTTGACAGCCTCTTCCAGCGTTGGTGCATAAGCCGTGGCAACTAAGACGCGGCCACCAGACGTTACGATATTATTCGCAGTCTGTGTTGTTCCGGCATGGAAGACAACAACATCTTCCCTCCTGTGAATCTCATGTAGGCAAGGGGGCAGAAAAACACACCTGAAGGTACTTCTTTAAACTCTATGCGCCTTCCTTTTGTATAATCGCCTGGATAACCCTGAGACGCCATGACGACTGAGACGGCGTAACCTTCTCTCGTAGTCACCTTCACCGAATCCAAATGGTGCTCTGCACAAGCCTTTCAGATTATAAGCTGCGAGCCCAAGCGTTCAAAACATAGAGGTTTACCATTAGAATGGATACTAAATCCACATCTTCCTCCAAAAGGAGGAGAAGGGCTTCTGTTTCCGGATCGCCGAACCTAACGTTATATTCGAGGACCTTAGGACCCGAGGGTGTCAACATAAACCCAGTGAACAGTATTCCCGTAAATGGAAAACCTATTAACTCGTTAAAGTTTGCGTAAACGTGGAGAGGTACGGATATCGCACCCTCTTTCCGCATGCCATCTATGGTCGGTTTTAGCGTCTCTCTCATTATCTGATCCATTATACCGGGTGTTGCGATGGGGGCGGGAGCATAGACCCCCATCCCACCTGTGTTCAGTCCAACATCACCGTCTCCGATGCGCTTGTGGTCTTGGGCTGCAGGAAGTGGTGTGATAGAATAACCATCGGAAAAGGCTAATACAGATATCTCTGGCCCTGTGAGTAGCTCTTCAACTACAACTTCGTTTCCTAGGAGAGAGTATTTAAGTCAGATCTCAAGGGAAAACTTAAATATAACAGACCTGCGGCACCGAACATATGTGTCACCATAATATCTTTAAGGCCCGTTATTGCTTCCTCCATCGTCGAGGGAATCAAAACACCTTTTCCACCAGCTAGTCCGCTAGCTTTTAGAACTACATGGTGTCCACAGGTCTTCACGTAGTGAACAGCCTCGTCAAATTGATATGATTTAAAAACTCGAAATTTGGCAGTCGGAATCGAATGTCGTTCCATAAATTCCTTGGAGAACGCCTTAGATCCTTCCATTCTTGCGGCGAGGACACTGGGCCCGAATACCGGGATCCCAACTAAGATTTACTTTAGTATAACAATTCTTTTTTCACAGATATATGCACCATTACCTTTCCGAAAATATGTTTCAATTCCATCTACCAATGGCTGCTCTGGACCCGGGACGACAAGGTTTATCTGCACATACAGATTATGGCTTTGCACTATATTCAGGATAGCCGATATACCTCGTTTTTCACCGCAAATTCGACCAGACGCGGAAAGTCTGATAGAGCCAAATCAACATTAGTAGTTTTGAGCTCCTGAGCTGTCCCTCCATTCCCAGGGCAGACATATAGATGATCGAGGAGCTCTGATTGAGAGAGTTTCCAGGCTAGAGCGTGCTCTCTGCCTCCATTACCGAGCAGTAAGATTCTAACAGACATCGCGTCAAGAACAAAAAATGAAATGCACTGGAACCGGGGTTTAAATAAAACCAGAATTGTTTACCCGGGTTAATATATGCCTGATTAACGAGGACAAGCCCAGAGTATATAGTCTGCCCTACCTGGGTTCCCCTCACCATGTTCCACTGAATACATCACTATTTGGGCTGGGGGAAAGTGTTTTTTGTTTAGGATGTAATTGTTCTTTCAACGTTTCGCAGAGTACCCATTGTAGCTAAATGTGCGATTCCTACTAACCAATTTGGATTCATGTTCAAAGTGTAATGAGAAAGTAGTGGTTGTGTACAATTCACGAGGCACGAAAGGAGGGGTTACTGATGGATAGATGCGTACAATGATATACTCTTTTCCGGGTAGATAAGATTGAGATGCTACTAACTGTAATATTCCCTTCCGGGTATGATGTCGGCTGCAGCGGAATATTAATAAGAATATTCAGTATATAACTTAACGTCTATAAAACTATATCATGAGCTAAAGACTGGACCATTGAAGGGTGGTCTCGTTTCAAAAGATGATGGATATAACTACCATGTAAAAAGATCCCTGCAGCAATTGCAAGTAGATTTGATGTTCATGGGAGATATTAAACGTGTCCAATAAAGCCTGGCATCTGCCTGCACGAGGGCACGTGGATCGAGTAGAAGCTTGACATTTGTTAGAGGCTCTGCGAGGTCAATAACATTTCTGTCCTCCCCAGCCCAAAAGTTGGTGTGATTAATATCCATGCATCATGTTCGCAACTCTATGTATGCGGCAGAGCCGTACGAAGAGGCAAGTTGAACTGATGTTGAGTGAATATTTGACTCACCCCTTTCCAGTCGCAAGGGAGAGATTCCTCGCCAGCCTCACCCGCTGATCTTGCAGCGTTTTACAAGGATATGGAACAAAAGGAGATTGTTGAGCGTAAGCTCTCGAAGCGTAGATCAAATTCTGGCACGTCAATATGGTCCCGCAAGTCGGTTAAACGATCGGCGACGGCACCTCCCGCTCCACCACCTATTCAGAAATCTCTTTCAAAACAACATCCCCACGATTTGGAGAAGAGACGAAAGGAGGCGGAGGAAGAACGAGAGGCTGAAAGGCTGGAGGAGAGCATTGAGAAGCCAGACTGGGTGCCCCCGATGAATTCGCCACGGTCCATCATTCCAGAGACGATGAAGGAGCTGCCGGTATGGTACAACAAGGATACATGGGCCTCAGTTCCGCTTCCATCTTTTAAACTGAGATACAACCTTCATAATCCTGTCGGTCCACGTTGGTACAAGAATCACCACCTCATTCCTCCATCACAAGTAAGGTCAACTGCGCGACCACCAACTGTCTTTTCACCTTCATTTCCCCCAATAACGTCCTCCACTGGGCACGAGCGCTCTGAAGATGGAACGAAAGTGGCGGGTCCAAGCAGGACATCTTCCAACTCGCCGCTGGCTACGCCCAGTTCCTCACAAACGCGTGTTGTCGATGGCAACAAACCTCGGTCTCGAAAAACTTCGGAGACGGCCCACGATAACGTCGATCTTCTTGATGTAACAGATCCCTGGGGCACAAATTGGCATCATCATTCACCTTATGATATAGGACTTGGTAATGAGCCCGTGTCAGTGGATGTTCAGAACGTGAGTGGTTGTATTGACTGGTAAACTCAGTGCTGAATGACAGTCGCTTAGCCGCCTCATGGGCGCACAAGGAGATTTAGTTTGACCGCCCAAAGCCGACGCAAGACGGTTACTCCATCGCCCTTGTCTCAATCCACATCTGCAGTTCATCTACATGTACCTGACACTAATACTATACATATGCCTCGAAAGCTGAGCAAGCGTCGCACACCGGCACTCGGGAATATCTTTGGAGGTCATGTACAAGAGCCTGCGCGTAATGCAGTTTCCTTACCTGCTACCCCTGTTGATCATGTTCCCTATTCTATGGAGAACTTTCACCCTTCACAACTCCCAAAAAGAATGTCTGTTGCACCCCTTGGTTCGACGTCTGCTATACAGCCCCACGAGCCAACGCCAAAGAAGGAGAAAAGAGGGAGCGTACTGGGCCGTTTGGTCAAGAAATTCAGCATCATGAGAAAATCTCCAGGGGCCCTAGGAGGGGAAAACGATTGGCAACGCGTGAATAGTGATAAAGGTCAGTATCTCGATACTTTGGAACCACCTGTTGCACCAGAAAAGCCTCAGTCTGTCATCTCAAAGCGGGTCCCTCCACCATCCATAGATGCTGTTGCCTCGGCTAAGCTCAATGACAAGCCCCGGGATCTAGATCGCTCTTCGTCCATATCATTAGAGGCGCCCTTTTCTATGGGGAGACTCACCATCGCCAATCCTGATGCACCAGGTTCTGCCGACACCACTCCTGCATTCAATGAAGCATCTCTTCCTCTCGAAAGTAGGCCTCACGACAGCTATGTGAGCACTTACCTAGCGTATAACGATGCCCTGGAGCGGGATTCCCAGACGCTACTCTCACCCAAATCACGTACGGATTCTCCACTAAACGTTCCATCCCAATCGCCCAAAAATCCCTTGCCTTTATTGTCAACAACGAATGATATGACTAAAGATTCTTCCAAAATCACCCCAATACGTAATTCAAAGGCACCACAGTCCCCTGAACCACAATCTCCCGTAATCGAATTTAACCTAAAGGTACCCCTTCGTCAACCTAGTGCCCCTCCTTCCAACTATTCCGACTCCCCATCAACGTCGGATTCACGAATACCTGGACCACCCACGGAACGATCTATGTCATTTTCACCGCAAACAGTTACTTCTCATCAACTCCCATCATCACCGGAATCACGTACATCTCATACCTCTGACACAATTCAGGGAGTTAGGGCGACTCAATCCAAAGCCAATCCCCTGTCGTTTTCTCCTTCTGTTCCATTTCCTACCATCCAGCCTACCAACGGACATTACCTGGCGCCCGAGGAACATTACTCTTATGATCACTCACCTCTTTCTGCCGCATCTATGTTGGCCAACCCACCTACACCTTATGCTGATGATATGTCGATACCTGCTACACCAGAACTATCACCTCCAGCACTGCCGTCTAAATTTGACGAAAAAAAGCTTGTATCTTCCGAGTCGTCGTCAGGTAATCCCGCCATGGGACGCCAAACAGAAACGTTTAAGCTGATTCGAAGTTCCTCGGGAAATGTCTTCGCTTCGAGTGAGACAATTGTTGCCGGAGGCCAACAGTGGGAGGTTGTAGAATCCATGGACAGTAAAGGCAAAGGTAAAGGCAAAGGGTCCTCGAAACCAAAGGATCCTGAAACCAACAGCCGGCGAGAGCAAGGACGCGAAGTGAAGGTGAAGGCCAGTAGGGATATCGAGACGGAACCACGCAACCGAAGCCAGCGCCGAAGCCAAA
Organism: Collybia nuda; assembly: GCA_015584075.1. Taxonomy (NCBI): domain Eukaryota; kingdom Fungi; phylum Basidiomycota; class Agaricomycetes; order Agaricales; family Clitocybaceae; genus Collybia; species Collybia nuda. Next base: position 133,916 of record MU150304.1, read on the forward strand.
GGCAGCAATCCGGGGAGCAGTCTGAGCCCATGGACATAGGACTTTCAGCAGGACGTACTAGCAACGACCTCCATCATCAAAAAACGGACATCGGATCCCCCGAGATGCGGTACAGCGCAACAAGGAGTAGTCGCAAGCGCGACGAGGACCGAAAATTAGACCGCAAAGGCGAAAAACTATCAGTCCCAGTCAACGTCAATAAACCTCAGCCTGCTCCCCCGCCCCCTACTCCGGGCGCTCCCCCTCGGCCCTTGCAGCGTAACCCATCAATATCTGCTCGCCCAACATCTGAACTTCCATCCGCAGCTGAAATGAACGCTCTCAGAGCCAAAGAGGCCTGGGAAATGGAGCGCCTGTGGAAGGCACGTAGTATGTATGGAGATGAAGCTAATACCTTTGGAAACACCGTAGCTCCTACAAGTGACTCTTCATTAAAACTTGGCGACACCCGTGACGCCATGCATGGCTCAAGTCACACTGCTTTTGTGGTACAAACACCATTTCAAGGTCAGCCTTCACAAATATACCATTCCATGCCGACGGGCCCTCCTCAAATAATATACCCCGTACCATCTTCCACGTCCAATTCGCACCAACATCTCATGTCACCATCTATTCATCAAAGCCAATTTTTTACACCAGATTATTTAACTTCTGACCGGAAATCACTTGCATCCAGTCTACGCCCAGCCCTCGCTAATCCGCTTCCTGAACCTCCCCGGGAATCATCTTATGAACCCGCCCCAATTTCTCTGGATATCGGAAACAAGCCTACTGATTATTGGACAAAATACACTGGGCTTGCCACTTCGCATTAAACTCACTTCTAGCTTGAAAGGACGTTCTTATTACACGAATATTTTATTGAATTGCGCGGATGCAACTATCTATACTGTGTTGTAAACAGCTCCTGACACTTGGCTAACATTTACGATGTCGTCACTTTAATTTCCACTCCAAGGTCCGCGGTGCTATTTAATTTATGCTCTGTACAATCTACTCGCCTGGTGCAGAACATGTGTGAAGCATAATGCGTTGAATATGACTTGTGAAGACCGTCAGAAACAAAATGCAAATGGGTATTGTGCTAACGAGAGTCTCCTGGATATTGTGGAAATTGTGGCTCTGGGTAATCGTTCCATGTACCCTCGCCATCCAAAAATCTTCTCAGGCGACCAACCTGAGATGATAGATACATGACGATGATCTGCATCTTGATATCAAGTCTCAGCTTAAGCAGATCTTCGCAAGTCTTCAGAGCCTGCGTTCTGGTCGTGACAAACATATTGCCATCAAAACCTAAGGTTTTTAGGCCATCGATCAACTCGCCAAACTCAGAGCACCAAGCCAAGACGCCTAACTAAAAGAAAAAGTCACTACAATATAGTACAGTAGATGTTAAGAATTATGGAAGACGTACTTGGCCATATTGCTTGTATTTTCCATATAGAATGTTTGGAGCACAACTGAGAGCATATTCAAATGCTTCGTTCTGAGCTATGACGTCTGGATGAGGTATATAATCAGGCTCCGGAGGGGCCGGCTATACATTGTGATTAAAAGACGAATAGTGGACGCTAAAGTTTGACTCACTGGAGCTCTGGGCGGCGCATCCTGAAACCATTGATAATGAGAATAATCTGTTTCCCCACCAAAGTCTACAACATCCGTCCGTTTTCCAGTATAATCCATTTCGGACAAGAGCAATCCTGTTTCGATACTGTTGAAGGTATCCTACCGAGCAAGAAGAGTCGAATTCAGTCCAAATCTACTAGGTAGATGCCGAGGAAGGATGAAAATATCGTAATATTTAGTACTTATGAGGGGTGTTAAATTGGACCGATGAGTCAGTGATGTTTAAACCTAGAATTGAAAAGTCGGGCCGCTTTAGCTCGCCTAATTTAGAAAGAATACAGTAACAAACCGAGAAAAATCTTGCGATAGAGCGTGACGCCCTAGGGTTGTGATAAGTATAGAAAACTAGGTCTTATTTGGAAACTTGAATTAGGTGGCGCAGATAGTTATGATGAGCTCTCGTCAAGAAATGTCGATGTTCCGAAACAGCCTGATGGTACCGGAAGATCGGAAAGTGGTACGTCTCGATTTGACCAGGAAGGTGATGGGGGTATCAACGATGTCCTGGGTGATGAACTACGGGTACCGAGGTTCAAAGATGAGGGAGAGTCTGAGTGCTTAGAAGGGCCAACGTACTCGTAGGCGGCGCGGGGAGAGACACACCTGATGACTGGGGATGGAGGAGTGGCGCTAAGGAAAGTGGGTGGTATCGACGAGACAACTGTCTTTTCGTTGGACTTGGGTTTTGGTTGGCGTGCAACTCTCGTTAGCTTGTCCAAAAAAGGAGATCTTCTGATGGTAGAAGTAATGTTAGAGTAGCCTGAGGCTGAAAATGCTTTCGTCAATGATTTCAAACGGTCGAAAACTCTGACGGGCCCAATTAGAGAAGACGACCGATCAATGTTTCGATGAGTGGGCCGATATTCTTTTCTGCCGTCCGATGGGATGATCTCTCTAGAAGGGGGTCGCGGACGAAGTGAGAGAATGCTGCTCTGTTGGCAAATATCAGGAAGGTTATGTCCGGCCTCAACCAAGCTTCGGGTAAAGGTAGATGGAATGTAAGTGGGTGGTTGAGGGAAATTGAGTGTAAGATCCGACAGCCCGAGTAGAGAAGAGCAGAGTTGATCTGAGTTGTGTTCAGAGTGGAGAGGATATGATCCCAAATTATGTCTGGTCACTGGTTGGGTGGAATGCGTCAATGAGGTACCGGGATGGGATGGGGGAGGCTCGCTGTCGGGCTGTAAGGGCAGATCTGCTTGAGTGATATCGACCCAATCGCTCTCCTCAAAGATATCTTCTGATGAGAGCTGTTTCCGAGATATCCAGGAAAAAACAGTAGGTGGTTGACGGGTCGAGCTGCTCGAGGAGCCACGAAGGCTGCGGGCGAATCCCGACCGCAAGAAGTTCTTCGATGGAGATGGCGTTGGAGTGCAGACAAGTCCTTCAGTGTGGGCCTGTGAAGGAAAAGGACCTGTTCAAAACTGAGCTGCAGGTTTTAATAACGAAGAGGTCCTTTCAACGAAGATCAGTCATACTCAAAACACGAGTCAAGAATGATGTATGCCTCATGGTGAGGCCTTCACAGTTCACATTCATATTCATAGGTAAGATCATATTACAGCAATTCAGTCAGGATACAACGTGGATGAGAATTCAATAGTTAATTAGAATACTGTCATGCTTAACCTAGAAGGTCACCTTCGACTGCAACTTCGTCTTCGCGGGGCCGAGATCGAAACAGATTGCGAACGTCTCTATACCCTCTCTTGGCCATGATAACCTGTGGAACATATCCGAGCACCTCGCTGAAATATCCTCCGAGAACGACCACCCAAAAAAGTAGGATCGTCGCGCTTCCCAGATATGCAAATGGTGTGCGTTGGGTATTGAATGGGTATTGGACTCCAATTGCCCTCACCCACGAACCAGGGCCGACTTGGGTAAAGTCGCTAAATCCCCCCCCAGCAATACCACTGACGCCTCCATCTCCGCCGTCACACCATAAAATCATCGTCCCAACTTCCTCGGCCCTTTGTTTGGCCTGGCGCCACATTGCATACCCAACGGCAATATCCCAGGTACGTGCGGGTCCCAGGACCAAGGCGGGCTTTGAGCTTAGTTCTGCAAACGGAGATGGATCTGCAAAATCAAGACATATAGATGCTGTAATGGGGATTGGGCGTGTATGATTGGGCCCGGGTGCCCAGTCAGTCTTGTTCATACCCTTCGGTCTAGGCAATTCCAGTGTAAAAATGCTGGGAGGTTGAGTGGAGTGAGTCAAAGAAAAAGACTCTGCGACTATAAACATGCAATACATGATGTTAGTAGTCTGTTATAGGTCTATTTACGATGACTTACTAGGGACGAGATGTCGTTTGTAGTATACCAAGTGCGGCTCTGAGGACCACCGCGAAATAATGGCCAGACCATTGTGTTTTGAGATTGACCTCCTGGATCCTTTCTCCTTATCATTGTATACCTCTTCAAATGAGACACCAATATAAGCGGTCTGGTTGACGAGCTGCTTCACTTTGGCGAATCCTTCTTCCCTCTCAGCTTCGGAATTAAAAGTCACAGCGCCTTCAGGCCAAAGTAAAATCTTGGCAGAATTCTGCCACTTGACACTCTCATCGATATAGTCGTCTAGTGTAAGACTTTGCCGTTTGGACCGTTGGAGGGGGGGTAATATGCAGCCTACGCTGAGAGGGGTCGTATCCGCGGATATAACAGCTTGGGGATAATTACTTCGGAGGGTTGAAAAGGCAGCGGGTGCCAAAACCAAGGTGGTCAACAGCGCAATGCTGCCTGCACGAGATAGTTGATGGGACCGCTGGCGTGCAGGGGCTTCGTGTGCAATCAATGGCCCTTCGCTCTCTTTTTCTTCCAAGCCAATGAACCATGCACCGATAGCTTGAGAGCACACGACTGCCCATGCAGCCACAATCCAATCAACTCCTGGAGCACCCACCAGTTGGAGAATCCAATCATATGAATCGATTCCTTCGACTGGACTCAATGCTAAAAGTCGTCCAACTGGACTTAGATAGGAGACCCCAAACCAAAGGGATGTCCAAAGTGCAGGGAATAAGGATATCTGAACCCAAGGAGAAGATGAACGTGCACAAACTTTAGTATCAAGATAGATAATACTTAAGATGAAGAAAGACGTTATTGCGGATAAGGTAAAAAGTGCGATAATTGAAAAGGCGGCTGACGAAAGTGCATCGAGTGACGCTGTTACTTTGGCTAAGGTGCCTGCCACGGAGATGGTGAACCAAAGGATGGTGGTATAGGAAGCAGCATGTTGAGATGGGAATAAAATTCTTGAGTAAACTAAAAGAGCCGTAAGAGTGAGTACGATAGGCGCAGGTGATGGCGTTGGTCTCAATGCGAGAAAAGCGGCTAAAGTGGAGGTGGAGATAAAGATTACGTTGGGGTAATCCTGGAAGATGAGCGTTCGCAGATTCATTGTCGATTTTTCCAACCACAAATATAGTTGTAGTTCAACGTCTGACAAGTTCGGGTGTTCTGGAAAATGTCAACTATCTTTCGTGGGGCTTATATGAAACTGCGGACAGGCTCGAGCTCGTGGCTTTTGCTTCTTCACGTTCGACAGGTCACATGCGTCACCAAGTTCTTCTCAATAAATCACATACTCAGGTAGATCTTTTATATATCAAGGCCACTTCGTTTTTATACTGTTTTGGTACCTAATAAATAGTACACATAGGGAGGGGATTCGACCCGTCGTGTATATGTTCGGCAAAGGCCAGGTCCATTATATTTATAGTCAGTTCTCCTTCGGATTTTTCAACGAGACGTAATCCAGGTATCAACCCGTGCTTCTTGCTTTATCGTTCTCGTCGTGCATTTGCAACAAAAAACTTCGAGAATCGAGAGATCGTAGGGTCTATTAATGACGTCAAGATCAGTTTTTAATGTCAAAGTGTCACTGAAATTCGGCCTCGACGCTGTGGTGTTGGATATTGAGGAGGGTTACCCTTGAAAACAGACCACCTATTCGTTAACAGATTCTGCAAAAGGGTCTTCACTCTGGTCCATCATGGCGCCCCCTATCAACGCGTCCGCCGCCTCCATTTGGGACAGATCGTGTGAGGCCTCAAGCCCAAGACCATCAGGACCAAGTCCGGCCATGTCCAACTCCATCTCATTTTCAGGATTAAGCTTCTCTCCAACGTCAATCCCAACTATTACGCCCGTCTCTATAGGGTTGAGAGAAGCATCCAGCGTGTCGCCAATGGGGTCGATGCCGAGGTCTGATGAAGTTTGCAAAGACATAGAAAGCTGGGGTTGGGGGGATGCTGGTTTGGAGGCTATCTCTTCCTGGGTTTCTTGTACTTCCTGTGTTGCGACTACGTCGGTATCGGCGGTTTCTATTTGGGTTGCTTCGGGGACGATGGCAGATATGGCTTCGTCCGGGTCTATGTCTTCATCACCTTCCCCAACTTCTGGTTCGTCAGGTAAAGGAGCAAGCGGTTCATCGACCTCTCCTTCCTCGTCGCTAAATTGCTACGAGAAAGATATCAGCCCGCTGTTGCTGTTGCCGATTTTATGGAACCCAAGAACCTGTATCTTTTCTGTCTGCACCCACTTGAAAACTTTCAAACTTGAGCCGGCAGGGCTATCTGTTGGTGCAACCCATGCTTTCTCCCAACAAGGGACAGGTTGCATTAACTGGCGACGGGCTGCCTCTGTTGTCGCTGCGCTGATGCCAATTCTTCGGCGGGTCGCCATCGTTCAAAAGTAGTAAGCAGCTGAATTGATGTCAAATTTCAATTTGATCGGTGTTTGGTGATATGTAGGGCAAGTATGTAAATATTATTTATTTGTCAATAATTGAAAGATGGGATGTTTCGAAATAGCCGCCTCAAATGAAAACTACACCTGCATTAATTACCTGATATAGTGCCTCGGAGAGATGGGTGGTACCCAAAAAACATACACTTCATTACTTGATATCCTCCGCCCATTGTAAAACGTCTTGTCGTCTGGTTACGATCGGCGTCTTCCACCACAACTCAATAACTAATCAGTGGCAGGGTAGCAGAAATGAGGGGACATACGGTGGTGGGAGGCTCTTGGGTAAAGTCCTGTATATCAAGTGCATACATCAATATTTAGTGCCACCGCGTATAACGTAAACCCCTTGCACCTGAGCGTGGTGATGCATTACACGGAGCATCTGCATTGATGAACGTAAGTCTGCTAATCGTACTTCCATGGCGTCGCATTTCCTGAATTCTTATGTTTTCAGTCGTAAATTATCAGGAGCACATTTTTTCGCCCACGCATGCAAAGCTTTTGACTCGCTCTTCCGTAACTCAAGCTGTCGTTTCATCATGAGCTCCAAATTGCCTCGGGCCTGCATAGGAGAAAAGACCAATGAAGTGTGAGGGTTATAAAAAAAAATGCAGGATGTACCTGGACGGGACGCAAGTCATTGGCCGCTGCCATGATATTCTGGCTCATGACGGTAATCCATTCTATATGTCGTTGCCATTCGGGCGGGGCATCTGATGAAATGGTCGGAGGAGGTATGAGTAGTGAGGATGTGAGAGACGAAAAGGCGACAAGCAAGGATCGAAGAATGGACAGAAGCGCTGGCCTCCTATCTACGAGGGTGGATATAAGTACACCGAACAAGAATGCGTGATATTACTTTACCAATGCTCGGATCTGTCGGGTATAACTGGTTTCCACCAAGTTCTGCGAGCGATGGTATTTTTTCCTTGACCTATACCCCTAGTAACTCAAATTCAAGCATATGGAAGAGAAGGGAATCGCGCACAAACCACCTGTCGCCAAAAACATCATAATACGCGTTGGGTTCATCTAGGATCCAGTCGACGCGAGGTTTTTCAAGTTGGGCCAACGGCCAATCAGGGACATCTGGTTGGTCTGCAAGTACCTGATGCTGATTAAGATCAGGCTGAATTGGAGAACGCTCATGTAAAAGAGCAAGGAGGTTCAGGTTATGGGAAGAATAACGTATATAGTGGGACGGCGGGGAGGGAAATGGATTTCGCAACTCAGCGTCGTCGTCGTCGTCCATGACTGGTAAAGTGGATGTGTAATTACGTCAGCGGCATGGTTAACGATCGTATTGATCGGATCTTGTGTGTACGGATCTTGTGACGCCATCCACAACCCTGTTCCTGTTACTGTGTTCACTATGCTCAAGTTCCACCCGTTTTATATAATGAATACTATTTCTTATCTTTTCCACCTTCTTTTCCTAATTTCTTTCCACTATGGCTACATTTCGCTCTGTTTTTCCCCTCCCCCACATTCCTGACGACCTCACAATTCCCCAATTCATTCTCGACAGCCAGCACCCAAGTCGTCCTCTTCGACCATATACGACCCCGTGGCTAATTGAAGATCACACAGGCCGCCCATTTGGCCACTCAGAGGTCTATCATTCGTCCATTTTTATATACCCTACTTATTCTTTCACATACATAGCTTTCACACCGGACGTTCGGGCTCGCAAACGCATTAAGTCTGAAGTGGGGGATAAGTATGTATCTAGTTGCTGAACGTTTCAGTTTACAATTAATCATTTATATGTGCCAGAGCGTCATGATATTGGTGTGTCCTTTACTTCATGGTTTTTGCATCTCTGAAAGGATCATCGATCATAGTATGCATTTTTAGTCCAAACAACATTGGTGCGCCTGCTGTCACATGTTTTCCAACTTTACTGAAACCATTATAAGACTACGCCACCACAATATGGGCCGTCCACCGACTTGGTGGTATTATAACGTGAGAATGATATAACTCTGAGTAAAGGGTAAGGTTTCAATGAACATGAACTAATTCAGGCCTGCCAACCCCGGTTATATGGTGGAAGAACTTGTACATCAGCTTCACGCAACTAAGGCAGCGCTTCTTGTTATTCACCCAACTTTCTTGGATACGGCACATAAAGCTGCTCAGATAGCTGGTTTACCCAATGACAGAATCATCCTTATTGAAGATCCACCTTACTCCGAAACGACATCTAAGCATACTTCTATAAACAATCTCGTAGATTTTGGTTCAAATGCACCACAAAACTTTATTGAGGCAAGACTTAAGCCCGGAGAAGCGAGAACAACTTTGGCCTTTCTCTCATTTTCCAGTGGTACAACAGGTAATTCTATTTGCTCTGTATTCCACTAAAACCACTCACCGGGAAGCTAGGTAAACCAAAGGTTTGTAGGGGGGCCTATTTGTTACATCTGCTTAACTATCATTTTGCTAGGCCGTCGCCATACCCCATTACTCCGTTATCGCAAATATCATTCAAATGGCGACTCATTACAAGATCAATGATAAATCCTGGAAGGAAAAGCGCATGATACCTGGCGATGTCGCAATTGCAGGTGTGTTAAACTATAATTTTTTTTGGTCAGCTCGATGACTATAAGTTCCAGTTCTTCCATTTTTTCGTGAGGATACCACTTATATTTTGCCATACTTCAGTACCTGATCCACGACTGACCCCAGACATCTATGGCTTAGTCGTCAATGTACGTATTTTGAATCGGTCTTCAGGATCAGAGAATGATTTATCTTACCCAGTTGCATTACTTACTTTTTTGTGGAGTACGTGGTCCTACAATTTTCTAGTGTGACTTTCATGACTGTTATACAGATGTCTGTAGTCGTAGTACCAAAATTCAATTTTCCAGTATTCTTGGAAAGTCTTGTCCGTCATCGGATCACCCATTTATAGTATGTGGATGCGCCGAGCATAGAGGCCTATTTCTCACTTCCTTTCTAGCATTGTCCCGCCTCAGGTCGTGTTGATGTGCAAGGTACACTTGTCTTGCATTGAACCTATCCAATCGCTGACCACCGAGCTTTTAGCACCCAGACATGAAGAAATATAATTTAAGTCACATTAAGTTCTGCATGTCTGGAGCAGCCCCTCTCAGCGGAGAACTCATGGAACAGTTACATAAAGTTTTGCCAAATGCTACTATCGGCCAAGGATATGGCAAGGCCCGCACTTCTGAAAACAGCACTCCTGTCTCATAATCTTTTAGGTCTCACCGAGACGTGCACAACGGTTGCGATGATTCCTCCTACACAAAAAATTGCGACGATTGGAAGTGCGGGTCAACTCATACCCGGAATCATTGCAAAAGTTGTCAAAGTCGATGGTTCATTGGCAGTTGAAGGCGAACAAGGAGAACTCGTGGTGACCGGACCCTCGATGGCGCTAGGATATCTCAATAATGAGACAGCGTATGTCGGCGTATAAGTTTGCCTGTCTTGTGGTTGACGCATTCTGCCAGGACTCGAGAAACGTTTGTAGATGGCTGGGTTCGTACTGGTGATGAAGTGATCATCAAAAATGGGGAAGTCTATGTTGTTGACAGACTCAAGGTCCTTGCTCATACTGAATAAGATTACACCAACCCACTGACTGTTTTCTCCTATGATAGGAGATCATGAAAGTGCGGGGCTTTCAAGTAGCTCCGGCGGAACTTGAGGGACATCTTCTTATGCACCCTGATGTAGTGGATGCTTGTGTTATCAGCATTCCTGACGAGTATAGTGGAGAGCTTCCTATGGCATACATAGTCCTGAGCGAAGCAGCACGAAAACGAATATCTGGTAATCAAGATGCATCGTTGAAACTCAAAGCAGTATTGGAGAAGGTATGTTCCTTCAACACAGATTTACTTTCATCGATTAAAGGTACCAGCATGTTGCCGATGTGAAAGTTGCATATAAACGTCTGGCGGGAGGTGTAGAATTTATTGATGCTATTCCCAAAAATCCATCAGGGAAAATGGTAAGTAGGCACAAGGTTTTCATGTCGCTAGATGTTGACGTATAACGTTAGCTTCGCCGCGTGCTTCGAGATCAGGCGAGAAAGCTCAAAGTTACCAGGACTGAATCAATTCGGGCTAGGCTATGAAGTTGGTTTTCCACACCTGTCCGGGATCAAGACTTATTTCCATTGACATTCCACTATGCGTAAACAAGCTCGAGAATTGACCTTGCTCAGTCGCATCCTATCTGTTTGAGATACAACAATGACATTTCTATCCTACGGAGTAGACTTGTGTATTCAACTTGAATATTACGAAGCGTGACATTGTAACTTGAGGAAAACTTTTGCGTACGATATAGCTATGACCCGCTGTGAAAGATTAAAATAATGTGATTTTAATGATTAATAGTTGTCAAGTGATGCTTTGTCAAGTGACTAATGGTTTTATTTAAATAATATTTGGCTGTGTGTGTGTATTGAAATTCTCGGACAGTGGACTCCAATTTTCTGTGACGAAGAACGGCGAGTTACTACACTCACAATGGTACGGCGAATCGCATCCCAGGTTCATCAACAAGTTTCCCGTTTAATGAATGCAAACTATATAAAAAAACAACCTGCTTGGTTTCAGGCCGTTTTGGATTACCCTCCACTTCCACTCCCACCTAAAGCCCCTCCCTCGCGTACTCAATACGACCAACAACTCAATTCGGTACCTCGGTCGTCTAAACCTCGACCACATGAGTCGCGTCCTTTACCTATATACTATCTGGAGGACGATATACGACGCCAATTTTTCCGAGACCACCCATTTGAAGCGTTTCGTCCCACTACCTTGGTTGAGGGCGCTGGCGTTGAAGATTCTCATCCCGTTCAAGGAAAGGCTTGGACGCGTTTGAGACAGAGGGGGAGGAATCCTACCCCGGAAGAGTATGTCCATCATCAATTCATTTTCTACAGAATCAAACTAAGTTATGGTTGGAGCGCTATCCGGTTCACACTAAACCAGTATCAATTCCATTCGATACCAATCGCGCAGGCCTACTCACAAGCTGTTGCCCAATTTCGTTCCCTTCGCTCAGAACACCATATCGCCACGACATTCTCTACCATTGAGGCCGAACATCTTGGCGCCGTCTTTTCGCGAGGTGAAATTGAACACGCATTTGAAAAAGAGAAGAAAGGTCTGGTCTCGTTTGAGAGACGTGAAGAGTTGGATGAGGGGGCCATTGCCGCCCGCAAACGATGGAGGGCCATTGTGGAGAAACCTGGTGTGAGTGAACAGTGGACCAAGGGTGAGGAGTATGTTAGGTTGTGGAAGGAAGGGGTAAGACCCTCTTATGCACCCGTGTTGACTCAACCAGTCATCTCAGAAGTTCCTACTCCTGAAGAAATTGCCAGAACTGCAGATTTTATGCAAGTGGTGTAGCCTAGGTAGAACTGCAATGGATGCAGACAAGATATACTTAATTATTAATTATCTTCTAGACATTGATACTTCGCTGTTACAGTGTAAAGGTGATTGGGAAAGGCATAATATACATGTTTATGTAGCTGCCTTCACCCGGGATTGTGCCGCCTGGGCCGCATTCATACCCATCCACGTCTTCTCAACCAAACCCAGTAATTTTTGCATATCAGAGCTCCAGTCGTTCATGACGTCTTCCGTGCTCCGTTTACTCCTGAAATTTACAATCCCAGCGGGCCTGTCAATGCGGGCCCAAACCGTTCCGGAAACAACAAGCCGGGCAAGAATTTCTTCCGTTTGTTTTGGGGTCAAATCAAGGAGGGAAGTAAGTCGAAGGAGCGTGATTCGTGTGTAATATTGTGCTACAACTCGAATATTCTTTGGAAAGGGGTCAATTGTGTAGTTGGGGTAGATAAAAGACGATACTTGCATGTTCAATGACTCGCGTATGGAGGTCCTCCCATCGCTTGTCTGACATAAAGACTGGCGTTTTTTGCAAAAACTCGCCATATATTGTCTCAATACCTGGCCATCGCATAAGTTCACGAGTTGTAAAGCATTTAACGAGATTACTACAAAAACCTCAGTAAAGTATAATAAGTTAGGGATATGTAGCTCACAAATGAAGTTCGAGCTTTGCTAAAGCAGGATCAACGAATAAGTGGTGTAGCATGTCTGATTGTTCGTTATTATGAGGAGCTAGTACGACATAATAGACGATGTGTTCAAGGGCCTATAGAGATGTAAGATTGGCTGAAAAGGGCCAAAGAAAATACTAACCGCCTTGCCCTTGTCATCAACATCTTCTTTGATGGATGGTGTTTCCCAAACCTTGTAATAATACTTTGCAACGTCCAGGTAGGAGCTTTGTTGAAGAGCATGCTGAATCATCAGGTCGTAGTATTTAAGCTTGAGGTCCTGGTCTGTATTAGTAAAGTTCTGACCCAGTATATAGCTTGACAAACTTCGTTATCCTTCTCCTTCAAGAACTCTTCATTGACTTTCCTGCCTCCTACCCTGACTTTGATCCACTCTGCTTCACCACCTCCAAGAGTATCCTTACCGTCCTTGCCCTGCTCAACGTCCTTCTGTCGTGCCACGGTTACCAAGAGCCTCATCTGTTCCAGTATGAATTCCGTCTTTTCCCGCCGCTCCATAGATGAGTATGTCTCCACTTGAAGGTCTGAAAGAAGATCAGAGGCCGTTTGCATTGATTCTTTCTGTGCGGCAGCTGAGGTTGTTGAAAGTGTCGCAAGGCTTTCGTGATAATGAGAAAGCACCAGAGTGACGCGAGCTCGAGGAGTTTCGAGGAAGATCTGTAGATTCTGAATAAAATAATACAATTGTAGATGTTTAGTCATGAAATACCTTGCCCTCAGTGACGCCTCGGAGAGTTTCTACGAGCTCCAGCCACTGCTCATTGCCCTCCTGTTGTTTAACATCATCAAGATAGGACATCGCCAACTCCACTATCGCTTGAACCGCCGCCTTTAGTTGACCATGTTTCTTACTTAGAATAGTGATAGTAGAGTTAAGAAGGGTGAAATCCCGTGCATTATAACAGTGAGTAACTGCTGCTTTCACAAGACGAGTTGTGGAAGAGAGATCGGAAGCCTAAAACGAGGCTCGGATCGGCAGGTTATTTGAAGGACTGCACGCTCACATTTCTAGTTTGTTTTTCGAGGCTAAATATCTTGTCAAGCCCTTCCTGAAGCCTACCTAGCTAAATACACAAGTGAGTTTTCGGTAATTTTTCGTTGCTGATGGCTTACCTTCACTGCGGACTCAGCCTCTAGAAGCAGAGCGTCTACCTCTTTTGTAAAGTCTTTCTCTTGTTTTTTGTTGTCTGCCATGATATGCTGCAAGATTTAGATATTTGCTTCGGATTTATTCTTGCCAGCTTTGGCCTAAGTGACGCGTCGCCGTGTTGTTGGTGATTATTTGTACACCTCGGATCTATTTTCTCCACTGGCCTTAATACCCTTTTATTCGACCACTTATCCAGTACACGGCCTATAACTGACACTTTATTGACGTGAAGATCGTGATTTATTTCATGAGCGGCCTATTTTGAGTGCCAGCACAAATACATAAGTAAGTATTGGAATCGTAATCGTAAAATGATCATTGGCAGACTTGAAGAACATCCAAAGGAATGTCTGAATGTGTAGCAGGTTCCGGGGAAGAAGCGTTTAAAGTTATTTCCTTTATAGACTCTGTCTTGTCAGACTTTGCCCACTGGACTTGGGCGGCTGCTAGTCGGAATATTCTCGAGGGAAGGGACAGTGGGTAGAAGACAAACACGCGGTATACCAGAGAAAAGAGGCTGAAAATGGAAGGGAAGTAAAGGAATGTGGGGAAGGACCGACGATTGGGAGCATATCCAAAGGTGGCGGGAGACAGCAATGCTTGCACAGATTTCACAATAATTGAGGCTCTGGCATCTACTTCCGTTGATGTGGTCGAAGGGGCCGCATGGACTCCCTGATCTACCAGGATGGGTGATGGGCCTACGCCCGTTTCTACAGTCGGCGGCGATGCGTCAATGGATATGGATAGGACCTCGGGTTTAGCCTGTACCTCCCGACTAAGTAAAGACGGGGAGGATTGAACAGCAATTTCGGCAGTAGAAGGAGATACATGAATCCCACATTCGACGGTGTCGATAATCGCCTCGATGCTTTTGTCGAGAGTTGCTGGCTTTACATTCTCGATTGGCTGAGAAAAGTTCCTTTCAAATGAACGAACAGTCTGAATGTGTGGGAGAAGTTCGGCGACCTCTCGCCAGTTGCGTGCATTTGCTTCTGTGTAACCTGGCCTGGTCTTTTCTTGAAAAGATTTCAGGGTGTCAAGGTGAGGGCCCATATGACTTAGGAGGATAGCAACCTGCAATGGGTTGTCGATCCAAGAATGCCCGACGTGAAGCCTCAGAAGAGATTTAGAAGACGTCCGACGTGAAGTAAGTATTTCAGGGCTCCCCTCCTTAGCATCTACCACGAGGGCTAAGGTGTGCAGGCGTCGACATCTGCTGATCAGGTATGCCACGGTGTCAAGGGTAATCTTGGGAGCCCCCATTGTCTGAGGGAATCTTGCCAAAGGGCAAAGTTTCAGTATTTCGAGCCTCGGACACGCCTTGGCGAGGGACTCGATATCGGAGGGTGTGAAGATGATGGATTCGGGAAGATCGATTTCGAGGCGTGTGAGGTATGGTAGGTATGATAAATATTCAAGCGGGAGGCTCGCTGCAGGTTCTGCCCGGGTTGTGGACCGAACCAAATCAACAAACCTGGAGGACCCTGTCGCCATGACTCGCAGAGACTGCAAAGAATCTCCAAATCTCTCACAAACGAGGGCGGAAAGATCATACCAGTCGGCACGGTCAGGTGGATCCTCGATAACGAGCTCAAGCTGTGTTAAAGGGCTTGTTATATGCTTCACAAAAACGGCAATGTTTGACACATCTCCTGTCAAGTGGAGTTTACGCATTTGGGCAAACGATTTTTTCGATGGCAAGTCGCCAGTCAGTCTCAGCGCTGACTTGCGAATTTCCGAGAAGTCAAGCTCATCCTCTGAAAACACCCCGCTGTCGGTCGACCCCACAGAGCTAGGTGTGGAGTCCCCGGAACGTGGGCGTAATTCATCAAAGAAGCCCTCAACCGCGATCATCGACCTTCCGGTAAGGTCAAGTTGTAAGGTTTTGAGCTGTGGTAGGGAGGCAAGCCAGCGACCGACTCCTGGCGAGAGTGCCCCAGGAGCTACAAGAACGACTCTCTCCAATGTATCCTGACGTAGGAGTAATTCTGTGAAGGCGTCGGGCAAGCTTGTCGGCGAGACGAAGGAGAAGCCAGTCAGTTTTGTACGGCTGGACATGTCAGCGAGGAATGAATTTAACTGGGGAAATTTGGTGCTGATTTCTAGATTAATAATACGTAGCTCAGGACTCAAGAAGAGCGAGCAACGGTCAAGACCGGCTGGGGTCTCCGCTTTCCAGTTTAGCTCGATGAGACGAGGAAGGATGTACGTGCGTGGTCGGCTTCCTTCGAACACTGAAAAAACAGAAGTCGCCACAGCGTTGGAGAGCTCGTTATAATTGAGTTGGCGAACTCGTTCGCTGTATCTCAAAACAACTTTCCAGTCGTTTTCAGCAGGAATCTTAGCCTGTTAATAGGATCACACTAATTAGCGGTGGATCATTGGGTGACGTGTATACTGTACTTACAAAACCTAGGCCTGGCTTACGCGCCTTCCTTAACAAATGTCCAGGAAACAATCCTAGGATTGGGACTAAAGAATCTAGCTCTCTCCATAGGACATTGAGGGCGGGCTCGCAGATCGCTCGGCAAGTCCGGGCGAGTCTCGACAAGGCACGTTTGCCATTGGGCGACTCAAGAATGGCTTCAAAGAGTTTCCTTGCTGCTTCAGGGTCACGGAGGATAGAGGGAAGCATTGTTTTTTTGTGACCGGCGTATGGGTGATGTGAGGGTGGGCGATCTTCTGTGTTCTTACTTTCAAGGCTGGTAGAGGAACTTCCGAAACTGCGGAGACTTTCGCGGATACTAGGGTGGCGATGAAGGGATGTTAATGAGGAGAAGGCGGCGGTTAGTAGAGAACCAAGAGGCATACTCATTATTCCGCATCTCTTCAGATTCTTAAACTAACAGCTGCGCTGGATACACGCAGTTCATGCCAGTTCGGCCCTGTTAACACGCGTAAATATCTTTTCGCTTC
Source organism: Collybia nuda (assembly GCA_015584075.1). NCBI lineage: Eukaryota > Fungi > Basidiomycota > Agaricomycetes > Agaricales > Clitocybaceae > Collybia > Collybia nuda. The sequence continues at coordinate 150,481 of MU150304.1, forward strand.
ATGGTAGGGTGGTGTCATGTCAATAGTGGATCAAACGGTTCGCCGGCCACAATGCACGAGCGGCCATGTGTGATGAACGAGGCGTACTACGATATGAAACGACTCGCGTGGCACATCATTGAGATGTTGACCTAATCAATTAGTTCGAAGAGACTTAAAATGAAAGTGGATTACACAAATCGATTGGGCGACGCGACGTCTGTACGATCCTTTACACAGGTTTGTCTGCTGTTGAGTGATCTGGGGGGGCATGCATCTCACGTGGATCAGAAACAAGCATCTAAAGCTTGAGATTATGTCTTATTGGGGGGGTGCTGACTGAGGGTATTTAATTTATTTCGAACTAAACCCTAACAAGCGTCTATGACAGTGTAAAAGCATGCATAGATGAAACACGTACTATTTGTATTCTAACCATCTTACAACTCCCCCACTTCCCAAGGAACTGGCTCTCCCTCCCAATCTTCTTCTTCTTCTATGTCCCTTCTAACCACCCCCTCCTCATCGACTCTCACATCGTCCTCTCCGGCATCCCAAATGTCGCCCCCCTTGACTGGATCATAATGACTCCATCGTTGGCCATATAGTAGTCCTTTAAAGACCTGTTCTTCTCGTGATTCGCGCGCCTTCGCCTCCGCTGTGTTTAAAGCCAGTACCCGGCGAAGCTTCTCTGGGAGATCGACTTCCAACCTACCGGTTCCGTCTCTGTTGTCTAATCCAACAGCAGTACCGATAGAGGTGTTTGTTGGAGGTACACGACGGATATAGTTAAGCATGGAATGCACGTCGGAGTCAATATCGTTCTCTTCAAAGGCAAATTCTTTGGGTTCTTTGAACTGCTGAGTGTAAGATCGATGAATTATCTTGACAGGTATGTTCGACTCATCGTCGTCGTCCTCATCATCACTCTCCGAGATTTTTGCCTTCTTCCGCCGGATGTTGGGTTTTACTTTGGCCTTGTCTTTAGTTTTGGTAGACAGACTCCGGTTGGTGACATCCTCTGAATTATGAACCAAAGGGAGTGATGATGGTAACGTAGTTCGTTGTATACCTATGTTTTCTTCCTTCCTGTCCGTGACTTCCATTTCCGTGTCTGGAAAAGGCCGTTTGGTTGACGTTTCTTGAGGGGACTTTCTGGCAGAGGTTTGCTTAGATCTGTGTCGGTTTGGGGACTTATTTACAGTAAGGACTTTGTCGCTTGATGGACTACTCTTCCCTTCTCCTGGGCTACTTTCCATTATACCCAACTCTATGTCTCCATCGCCATTGTTTGATGTACTTGCTCTGAAGAGTGCCGCCGGTTTGGTTGTACTTTTGCTTATTTGTACCTTTCCGTTGAGAAGTCCGGTGTTCACAGGAGCAGAAGACTCTTCGAACAAAAGTTTGAATGACTTTCCACCTGTTGGTAGTTTCACGGGCGAGTCGGTGACAAAGGATGTGTCCATATCAACGTCATCATCCTCAGCATACCCATCGTCTGAAGAGTCGGGTGCGAAGATGGAAAATGGAAGGGCAGATTGTGGACCAACGCGTCGCCGCTTCTCTTTGTTTGGTGAAGGGGAGACGGGCTCACCGCGAAGGCGCTTACGGGCTCGGGAGATCGCGTTGGTCGGTACAGGTGATAAACGTGGGGGTGTATTCGAAAATTCTGATGAGCGTTGTAGTTGGAGGATAGGAAAGAAGTCAGGCGATAGTGCTCGTGACGGTGTAGGACCTTTAGATTTTGCCTTGGATGGGCTCTCAAAAGGATTAGAGAGTGGTTCTTTCGGGGTAAATGTGGCTTCTCTTTGCTTTCCCTTGTTTTTCTGAGGCGAGAATGGATTGAAGGTAGAAAGTGGTGCCGTAGTATGCGCAACTCGAGGTTTTGAAAGGAACGAGCTGGGCTGAGAGTAAGAAACACGTGTTCGGGATCTTGGCGGAGTCGAGGGTGAAGCAGAGTTAGCGTTTACAGAAGTAAATAGGATGGGTTGTACTACGCCCTGGGCTACGGCTTTGGACAGCTTCTTGTAAAGCTTGTATTTGTCGGCTGGAGAACTTATTGAATTGACTGGTATTGCTGAACAGGATATAATAGACTAACCGATGTGGGGCTGAAGCCTTATATCCTGAATGGTTGGATCTTTGCCATTGGAGGACCTGAAGGAGCGTTCCCATTCTTTAATTTCTGCCTTGACTGTTGACAAGGAGTGTTGGTCTGTCATGGGACCAGACAAGTCATGGTGTAGGTCGCGTCAACAAAGACAAACATGAATTTGGACAAGTTCGTGGCACTGAACACGCTTGAACTTCCAACCATGTCTACCACTCGTCCTCGTCACAGTGTTCTCAATCTTTTCGACCCTCTTCTTTCCTCCAATACCTTGGACCGCGATGTGTCCGACACCGACTCCGACAAGGAAAATTTTACTCCACCCATCGCTGATTGTTCCATGACTGCTGCATTTTTCACTCACTCCTATAAACCATCCCAGTCGGCCTCACTCGTTCCGAAACGACGCCTTGTTGATATTGGAGACGTTACAACTGATGACTCGTCGATGCATATGATGCTTACAGATGAGGATGAGCTCGAAGAACTCAACGATGACGAGAACGACACCTTAACCTTCTTTCGTCCAGCTGTTACTCCGGCTCGTCCCGTCGACATCCCTACCGAATCTAATACTCCTCCCATTTCTGCTCTACGAACCCCCTTAGGTGAACTCACTTTGGATCGTGACCTTACTCCGGTCGCCCGAACCAAAATGTATCGACGTACCGCTCTTCCACCATCCTCTCTAGTCGCCCCAGAGATTCTGGTTTCGCCTCCTGGAGTTGATTCAAGTATAACGTCTGTAATAAATGCAGTCAATTCATCGGGCGCATCTTTTGCCCAATCTGGACCCACCAACGCTAATGGATATGTCGATCTCATTGAAGAGGATTTGAGCTGTGGGACCGAAGATATAGTATCCGGCGATATTCAGGCGCCCTGCATAACGATCTCGCCTAACCTATTGACTAATTCTCGCTCGGCGACGAAATTCGAGACCCCGTGTGACTCTCTCCTCACAGAAACCCCTGGTTCCACCGGCATCGTTTTATCATCTTCTCCCTCTAACGTGGCCTTGCAACATCCTCATCATCTAAGGCCTAACCCACCCAAGACCTCGTCACATGACTCAAACCGTCGCTCCATTGATCTTTATTCATCTTTCCAACTTCAGCTTCAATCCGACGATGCAAGTTTTGATTTGCTGAACGATAAATTTTCATTTTTGGTTTCGGGGAGTGGCATGGACTCCTTCATGACTGCAATGGACGGAGACGATAGCTTCGATATTGGTGCAGAAGAAGCGAATATGGAAATGGCATTAGAGAAGATGAGATTAGAGGATGAGGCTAACAAGAAAGGTAGTAACTTGTACGTAATCCTGGGTTATCTGATAGCTAACCTGTAACAAAGACGAGTTATCCTCTCTGAAGGTTACCGAGCTGGTTATTGATGGTATAAATCCCAATCAACGTAGCCACCACCAACTCAATCTTCTATTTTTTTTTTTTACAGGACCCAAAACCTCACTCAAACCTGTTGTAGTGTCAGCTATAAATGGCATAATTGAGACCAGTTTGTTAAGCTATTACATCGTCCATATCAACGTATTCATTTTAAGGACTAGAAACAGGGGGAAAGAAGAGTCTCCAAAAACGTATTAGTTTTGGTTGTAATTCAGGCCCCAACTCTTTCGTTTTACCTATGACCTCTCCCGTGGCTACCAAACCTTTTGGTTCGTTTTGACCAATCTTCCAATTCGTGTTTGCTAAGCTACATTCTTTCCCATAGCTGTACCCTCGCTTCTTACATCAACAAGGCAGTCTCCACGTGGATCCGTGTTTACAGCGCCTTCCTCCTTGGTTCCACCCGAAACTACATCGACACCCCCTGCACCTCCTCGGGATCCCGCTATCCTCCCACCTGCGGTGCCTGCCCTGAGAATTGTAAAACGGGCGACGCGTTTTGGCCATGGGAGATTTACAGAAAGTGCAAGCTCAACGGAAATACCATTGATTCCTGAAGCCTCGGCCGCATCCGAGGTCGCTCCTCGGCGGGCTAAACCTGCAACATATAGTGCGGGCTCTCGGCCTATGAGGCTCGCTTCGACCGCTTCAGGGCCTAGCCGAGTGGTCACCGTTCAACCCCCACCGATTCCACTACCAGCAAACAAATTTAGTACAGGTCCTAAACGGATTCCGATAGTCAATAGTCAAACTATCAACTCCAGTGAAGGAGCTGTTGCTAGAAGCTCTAAAGAAATCTCTACAAGCATGGGAGGTCCGAGAAGAGTCCCCATCACAACACCCGTTGTCACCCCCTCAGCGAACATCACAGAACCTGTAGCGAACAAACTTCCTGCCGTTGCCGGATTAAAGGCACCTGTGAAATATGGTTTGAGAAATGGCGCCCAGTCGGCACTACCACGACCAGCCTCGCGATTGCCAGCACCAACTACAGGGGCAGGAAAGTTGAAGACGACTACCTCAGGTAGTGGAATTGGAAGCGGGATTACAATGCTAGGAAAAGGTGTGCCAACTCGCAGAATGATGTACGGAAGCCAATGAAAGGATTTTGTAAACCATACACAACAATATGGACATTGTAAGTTTCACCCAGAGTAGTCCTAATCCTAGAAAGTTACCGTTGTTCGTTGTTACTACGCATGTTTTCGTTATCATTCATACATATACTCGCATTTGGAATCCAGTTGTTAGTGGAGTGGTATCACGTGGTCCCTAAGATAATATTATTTTGTGACAAAGTAGCCTTGAATGCGCGAGGTGGCGACGAGACGGGACTCGATTCGCTTAAGAGTCGCCGTCTGTAGCCTTGCTTCTTCCAGGCCACGTTACTCTTTTCTTCAATTTTCTTTCATCGATTTTCTTCTTCCTTATTCGACATCTTTTCGTACTGCACACTACCTTTAAAGCCAACTTCAAGCTGGACATGCATCCACCATCGCACTACAGGAATCACGCATATCTGCCCAGCCGCCCCCCCAGCACTGTACTCGACCATTTTGCCTTCTTCCAACCAGACGTTATTACTTCTTCCAAAAGCGTCTATTCCGGTCGACCCACTCAAGCGCCTCAAAGGTCCTCAACCAACTCATTCTCTCAATTTTTCTTCACTTCTGTTTCCAGCAACGGTTCGCATTCCATGAAATTAAAAATTCCTAAAGTCTCCCCGTCGTCCAAGTCCAATCATGCCAATCTTATCATCAAAAGTGTTCCCTCCACGTTATACGATGATCCTGCCTTCTCACCTGACCCTCTTTCACATCCGTTCTTCGCTACGAACCATGACGCCGCTTGGGCATCCCCCGCGACCATGATTCACAGTCCAAACTTACCTCTCTCGCTCAATTCCCCTGCGCTAGACATCAACACCGGTGGTGCAGATAAGCCTTCCACTTCAATACCTCCAATTACCTCCACGTTACATAACAAGACCGTCGGTAAATTCTACACTCGTCAACCATCATCTAATACGAGCGCATACGAATCACAACAGTCTCTGACTCCAATATCATCTACGTCGCCATCAACAGATTCCCATCGGCCTTTGGATACTGACCCAAAACCCGTGGAGGTCCCTCATCTTCCTTTGCAGAAGAAGAAGAACAGTCTTACAATGTTTTGGCAAAAGTCGAACAATACCTCAGGATCTATCGAATCGGAAAACTCTAATAACAAACTCCAGGAGTCACCCCCTTCCTATGATACCATTTTTTCTGCACGCCCCGCACACTCCCGTGGTGTATCTGCTCCAGAGCTCCGACAATCAGTAGAGAGACCAAGCGTGCTACCGCGACCTGCCACCACCACTGCTGATTCCAGACTGCCACCCCCTGCCTCCAAGCGTAATACTGACGGCCATCTGATCCGCGCTCATGAATTAGATAAGATTGATGAGCTTGATGAATCCAATCCATTGGGTATACCAGTCCACCATGGAGGACCCTACGAGGCAATACAAAAAATGGTCCAGCCCAAAACACCTCACAATATTGGCAGCCAGTATCAGGTACGTACCTCTCACTCCTCTGTTCTAGGTTCATGTGCTTTCAATTCACTTTATAAACCAACTAGGACCAACCGCAAAAACCTCAGATCTCTAAGGGGCATCTGAACTACCATACAGCACCACCTCCAATCGGCGTTTCACTGAACCTCACACCTGGACAAGTCCTTCCCCACAATTTCCAACAGCATTACCTTCCTCAGCAAGATTCTGGTAGGCCGGCCATTCGTAGTCGCTTACATGAATCGTTGCCTTCTCAGTCGCGGAAACCGGAACGAAACAACGAGCCTTTCGAGAACATCGCCCCCAAGTGGTCAAACCATCACTTCAGCCTACCTGCAGAAGATTCTCAACAATGGTACCTGACCATTAAATTATATCAGTTCTCGGGCTCACGTTGCTCCACTCAGGCAGAAGCATAACGCTCCATATGAACAATCTGGGTTCGGGCCGGCCAAAACCGGAACAAGGATATCTGTCATTCCAAATTCTGGACCTCCATATCCTTTTCAGCCCCAATTAAAGCCACATGCCCGAATCCAATACCATGGCTTTGATGCGGATTTATCCCATGGGAACGTTCTTGATACAAATATGGATGATAGCACATTACCTACTGGCCCGCCCCAGCGACCCTCTGGTTCAGGACCTAATCCATCAGATACGACCGAATCTAATCAACCTCCACATGGGCTTGTACCGCCTGACCAAGAGAATACAGACCTGGGGCACTACCTGGAATCTGCCGATTATGAACAGCCTTCCCGTTTCACTGACATCGCTCATCACCCATCTGCCCTGAATACAAAAGTAATAATCGAAAGCGGGACGAGCTCTGGTTCAATTAGTCAAGTCCCTTCACGAGACAGTCGGGACCGTGACGTGCGAAGCTTACAGAAAACTATCATCAGTACCAACGGTTTTTCTCGCCCCCAAGATGGAGGAAGGGTTCCTCAACCGCGTCACCTCCCGAAACGGCTGGTCATGCCTACACCTCTCCAACCATCTCGATTCAATGCATCTCCAAGTGAGCAAGTACCATATCCTCACGAACATTCCTCCAACCGTTCCAATCGGGTGCAAAAACTCTTTAGCCACCCCCCATCACCACCATCCGCCGCGACTCCTGCTGCCGCCCTTCAAAGTGACAAAAATACTACCCGCGCCCAAGAGATTCCAATGTCACAAGGTCGGAAGCTCAAGAAACGAAGCATTCTCGGAATTGAGAGTATTCCACCACCGCCAGCCCCTTCCTTCGAGCCAACTATCACCTCCACTGATCCACCTCATGGCGTCCCTCCAAACCGGTACAAACCTGATAAACCCGCAAGGAAGGTCTTGAGTAAGCGGAGGGTAGACCTTTGACACTGTAGACACTACTCACCTTGCTTTCCTTTACTCTATTGATGACTTATATGACTTATCGCGGACATCTCTTGATGTCGATACTTGGTGTGTATTTCTACAAAATTCTTCACAAGCATATACGAACAATCTCCACACATACCTCCCATTTCCCCTTGTAAATTTTATTGCGGCCCCCACGTTCTGTAGCGTATGGCCATATCATCTACCACCTACCTGCCCAGTGAAAGATTATTGTCTCTCATCATGTAGTCAAATCGCTCTAGATATTTGTATAATATTTCTACTTATCGATTGTCAGGGCCTTACTAGATCAACCTAGAACGCCAATTAGCTTGCTCTATGCTAATGAGGGGGCCGCTGTACACCACTCTGGGAACTTGCCGAATTGAATATAATTATAAGCGGCTATCTCGGGCATAACCTATCAGGACTTGTGACCTACAAGCAAATTCGAACCAGCAACTGAACAAACCTTGGCAAAATATGAACATATCTTGAACTGAAGAAACCACTGATAACGGAAGCAAGCACTACAAATTACAGATAATAAGCAATCTATCAATTGTCATCAGGTGAGCCGTTACCTTGCGGAATACACCTGCCTGAGAAAATTTCTTCGTACTTAAATATAAAACGGCCGGTTCCAGTGTTTAAAGTGCCCCGTAGTACAGTGTAAATTATCAGAACCAACGCGCACGTTTTATCAGAAGCTGAGATGGCATATGCTCACGGAGAAGCCATGCGGTTGCGCATTGTCAGCAATAATTGAGGATAAAAAGGGTTCTTCCTCGAAGACAGAGGGAATCTCACCCGATCCGTATACATTTCAAGTAGCTGATGTTTGTACGTGCGATTATTTTCTTCGTGGTTTGCTTGGGTAGCATCCAAGCAGCAGTAATCGAGCGACAGACCGGGGGGTGCACATGTGGAGGTAACGGCGGACTTACTAACATACTAGCTTTACATGGGCATTGATAGTGGACCTCGGCAGGAAACAGATATACCTCTAGTGATGTCGCCAGAGCTGTTGATAAGGCCGAGGCTGGAGGTGCTAGGTAGGTGAAGTTGGACAGGCCATGTTTCCCTCACTAACGTGTAATATATGTAGTGATTATCCGCACCAGTACCATGACTTTGAAGTATTTTGTTGTGTTTGGGGCAACTTTGGATTCTAGCTCACATTGGTTGATAGGGATTTCTTTTTCCAGCATGCGCCGGGGAATTTTTTGAATTTCCATTGAAGACTGGAACTGCGTATAATGGAGGAAGTCCGGGTGCTGATCGTGTCATATATGACGAAACTGGGGACGTCTGTGGTGAGTCTATCAGGCCATGTCAGTTAGTGCTGACCCTTACGTTGTGTGCTTACAGCCTGCCTTACACACACTGGAGCACCTTCAACCAATGGATTTATTGAGTGTAGCTTTTAAGGGAAAGAGCGAGCCTTTACGAGAGGAGAAAAATGTCATTAGATATATGTAGTGAAATTAGGTTGATTTTTATCATCCTAAACGGGTTTGTGAAATATGGAGTGGGTTCCATGCATGCTCAGAATCCTGGGATTCATGCGTTTGGTTGAGAGGCTCGGGGGAGTAAAACCTACACATACCTGCATCTGGGACCTGAAGCCCGAAGCCTAGTCAGCGGTCTGTCTCCCGCATACTGTGATCCCAAACAATCTGCCGAATTCGAGCTGAGCTCTCATAACCTTGCATACCCAAACAATTTCCCAAGTTATCACGACGGAAAAAACCCTTTTCCCCATCCAAGAGCCCATACCACATATACGAGGCACAATCCTCTGCATTGACGAGGAAGTAGTCGCACAGGGCTTGGAATATTGGAGAGAACGGTCGGAATAACCAAAAGTCAAATATTCGAGAAATGGCCGGAGTGTTGACGATTCCAGGATATATGTGCGTGAAGGCGATTGTTGGCTCACGGATGGCATATTCCTAAGATTACATTAAAGGTGATCATGTGAAGAATGGGTTTTAGCCCACCTCCATCATGTAGTCGTTGTAGTTCACACTCTGTATTGCAGCTTTCCACCCCCAGTAAGACTTCTTTAATGCGAGGTCATCAAGGTCCACTGATATAACCTTGTACCTTTGGGCGCCGAGCACGGACATAACCTTTGCGTCGAGCCCGCCCTCACTTGCATTACGCATTAATGGCAGAAGTTCATGGATGAATCTCCACCTGGAATAATATCGCGTCACGAGTTGACCCGCCATTCCTTCTACTGTTTCATCCCTGTCGTTGAGGATGCTGCCGTACCCAGCTGAGAGAATGAGGAAATTAATATGAGGAAGCAGGGCTAGTAGGACGCGAGAGGTTTCCTTAATGTTCTTCATAAGATAAACATCACAATGTATAAATTCGCGCTTGAGTTTGATCGAAGTATTTGTCGGTTCATCCATCAATGCGAATATGGATTCGGCAGCTGCACGATTTCGACCTATGATTATAATGTGACACTTCCCCCCTGTATAGGAATGGAAAGCTTGTGCCATGGCGCGCCCCACGCCTGACGTTCCACCAATGAACACTCCGACGGGTTCATAGTGTATGTTTGATCCCCAGTTGAAGCCTGCGGATTTGGCCACGGTCAATGAGGGCATTATGAAAGGTTGTAGGTGGAAGTTGTGTGGAAATTTTCCCCTACTGAATATGTATTTATTATGGTGATTGTTTATAATGAGGTCGAGCCGACGAAATTACGATGCCGGGGTAATACGCGTCGTTGGCCATCTAATGGGGGTATAGCTGATACACAGTTGCTCTGCACCTGTTTGGTGAACAAAGCAACATGATGTCCATCTGGAGGCTAGTAATGACACAAGGGCTTCTTGCACTCGGCGAATGATTTCAATACTGATTGTTTATTCAACGAGATATCCGAGCGGATAACGATGTCCGCCTGGCTTCATGTGAAAATTGAGATGGTACAATAATAAGATACAACACCATGAATGGATAGGTGGTAGAGATGCAGGTTACAGTTAATATGTAAGGCGAAACATGAATTGGAAGCTGTACTGTTTTGTATCTGGATCCCAATGGGACCAGTTCCAATACCCGGCATCGTCCGCTTCGTCCTCGATTTCACGAGCAGGGATACGGAATGCAATGGTCTCATAGGGCTCGGCAGCGACCTGAATGTGTGGAGTTCGAGTGCGAAGAGTGGATAGGTTGATTATGAAAACTTACAATAAGGTACTGGTAGGCTTTGTTAGGCGGTTCGCGCTTCTGTTCCCAAGCACTCATAAATCGACGACGGGGAACAACTTCCGGTTTGATTTGAGGAAGATGAACTTGGACCATCATGCCTTCTTTTCCTGTATCTACATCGCGAACCTTCGTCACTCTGTATCCTGGACGGCCAATCTTGAGAAAAACTTTTCGCTGAATGTTACTTTGTGCAGGAGCAATCATTAGTTGGGAGTCCTTCGCGTCACGAGCTGCTCGTCGCGCAAGGTTTGTTTGATGTTTTTTGCCTTGGGTGTGAGCGAGATAGGAGCCCTCGTTAGTGTGTAGAGTCAAGCAAAGGCGACATTCCAACGACCCAAGATGATTGCGAAGGATGTATGGGTCCTAGGACTCGTCATTTACCGGATCGAGAAGAAGGAAGAGGGACATACTTTGGCGAGGTCGATGGTTTCTAATGCGAGTTTTCTAAGGCGTTCGCGTCTATCAACATTCGTTTCAGAGGCCCCTGCAACACCACCACCTCCAAACTTAGAGCCAACTCGATTCTGTGTAAGAATTGTCAAGTACGTATCGGTTGGCGACAAAGAGCCTTTCACGTACTTGAAAATCTAGAGAAGTTAAGTCAAGTTAGTAAACTTACAAACATGGCAGATTTTGCCTACCCATTTTTTTTTTCAGAAAGTAGTAGTCCTTGAACACCTTAAAGAAACAAACTTCTCACAAATGGCACCTGGCAATTACGCTGACGTAAACCTCTTCAGCCGATCACCCAAAAATTCGACCAAGATCGTTTGACGACAGGCAAGCCATCCAATCCTCGCTCTCTATCTGTTTATCTGCCTTGACTGAAAATGGCTCATAAACGGCCACTCGACGACTTTTCGTCCGCGCAGACAACTCGTATCGCAAAAAAGAGTAAATTTATCACCGAAGGAAAGCTGGATCCAAAAAATGCCTCACAAGTCACAAATCTTGTTGCAGAGGAAGTAGATTTTCCTCGTGGTGGAGGAACGTCATTTACTCCTCTTGAGGTCAAAGCGATTCGCGCTGAGGCTGTTAAGGAAGCTAATGAGCTTTTTGAGGTCGGTCTTTTTTGTCCCGTACTGATGCACTGAACACAATTTTACATAGGATGTTCAACCAGCTAAACCTGCAAAAAAAAGAAAAAGAAAGCAACAGAGCCAAGCGTCTGGAGCTGGTCAGGGACTGGATAAGAGCAACAACATTAGAATTGAGCATTTAAACTACAAGGTTAGTCAGGCATTATGGTTTTCCTTGTCAATAAACTTACCTATATTAATATTGTAGCGGATGCATGTAGGTATGAAGATTCTAGGACAAATTATGTCTGTTCAGCCTCTCGGACTGGTTGTTTCCCTTCCCAACCAACTATTTGGCCATGTTCCTATCACTAATATTTCATCTCAACTTACAACCCTCCTGGAGAACGAAGATAAATCTGATGAGGATCCTGTGTCTGAAGATGAAGATGAGGAGAAATCAGCCTCCCATGCCCCTGATCTCTTTCAAATCTTTGAAGAGGGTCAGTTCATCCGATGTGTGGTCAGCGCCGTACATGCACCTGGTTCTACAGATACATCCGGATTTGGGACATCTAGAGATGTAGTTATAAGAAACAGTCGAAGAGTGGAGCTGACCCTGGCACCTGCGCAGGTTAATGCTGGAGTTCAGAAGTCGGATTTGAGACAGGGCTTCGTAATTATCATTCGTGATGGTCTGATCCTCCCCTTTTATTAACATCCTTCAATATTTCAGACCATTACTGCGGCTGTTCAGAGCATCGAAGATCATGGTTATATTTTAGATTTCGGTGTCGCGGGCGTATCTGGATTTTTATCTTTTAAAGATACGAAGCTGGGATCGCCTGTGATTCAGAAGAAAAAAATCTATATCGGGCAGTTAGTTGATGCCGTAGTGACAAATATGTCAAGCAATGGCCGAACTTGCAATGTTATTGTCGACCCCTCCGTATTTTCCTCATCTTCTGTGAGTAGAATTTATTTCCTCCCATACACGTGGTTCTGATACACCCCCAGCTTTCTGAGGTGACCAACGCCAGCTCCGTTCTTCCAGGAATGCTCGTCCAAACATTGATTACAGCCGTCCATCCTACTGGCCTCAACCTTCAAGTCCTCGGATTTTTTGGGGGAACCGTTGACCAGATACACTTGTTTCAAGGTGTTCCTGAGAAACGCTATGCAGTCGGGGAAAAAATCAAGGGTCGAGTGCTCTATGATTTCGCATCAACACCACCGAATTTTGCTATCGCTCTTACGGAACACATATTAGCCCTTGACCCACAACGGATACCTGGGAGTGGCGAGCTTATAAGCACGATTGGAGCCAAAGGAGCGTACCCCATTGGCACAATAATTGAAGCAGTAAAGGTTCAGAGACTGGAACCGGAACGAGGTCTTATAGTTGAGGTTAAGCCTGGCCTCGATGGCTTTGTTCACGTGTGTCTACAATTTTACATCTCACATTGTTTCACTCAACTTCACACAGATATCTCATACATCGGACGAACACGTACCCACACTATCTGCCTCTGGTTCCTGGAAACCAGGCTCGATTCATCGAGCACGCGTGACAGGTTATTTCTCGTTGGATGGGTTATTGCAGTTATCCTTGAAACCGTCTGTTCTAGAACAGAAATATTTGCAAGTAGGAGATGTCGAAGTCGGGCAGATAATCCGAGGGACTATCAAGAAACTTACCGAGGCCGGACTGTTTATTACATTGTCTGGTAGTGTTGACGGGGTGGTCTGGCCAAATCACTATGCAGACATCATATTGAAGCAGCCATCCAAGCGGTTCAAGGCGGGTGCGGGCATCAAGTGCCGGGTATAACTTTCTTATTAATTAGGCTTTGTATATACTTACAACTGTAACAGGTCCTGGTGGTTGATACGGATCGTAAAAGGATTTCTCTTACGGCTAAAAAAACTCTCTTGGATTCTACCTTACCCATCCTATCAAGTTTTGATGACGCCAAGGTTGGTCAGGTTACGCATTCGGTGGTTTTCAAAATCTATGAAAAGCATTTAATGGTTGAGTTCTACAACAACCTTAAAGCGCTAGTGCCAATGAAAGAAATTAGGTAGGTGATGTGCGAGGTGTCCTTATTTGCAATTAATCTGCCTATTTATCAGTGAAATTCCATTAAACAAACCTTCCGACTCTTTCCCAATTGGACGAGTCGTTAAAGTTCGCATTATAGCTATTGAAAAGGATCAGAAGCGCCTTGTAGCTAGTATCCGTCAGGCCACTTCTAGCTTCAAACCTGCAGTGATGGATATCAGCGGCGTCGAGATCGGCAATATTGTTGAAGGTTCTGTGGCAGAAATCCACAAAGATAACGCAGTACTCACGCTCCAACCAACACAAATACGAGCGCTGCTATCTTTAAAAAATCTAGCCAACCATCGCTCTCTATCGTTAGCTCAACTCAGAGTAACACTAAAAGCGGGTGACATCCTCGATCAACTAATCGTTGTAACTCGTAACACCGAACAAGGTTTCGTCATTGTTGCTAACAAACCGAAGGGTAAGGAAACACTTCTTTCTAAAGGTCCATTGTCGATGGGATCCATTACCGTCGGCCAAATTGTCGGAGGGCGTGTTACTCGCCATACACGACAAGGAGCCCTGGTGAAGATAGCAACGCACATAGGGGGGATTTTGCATTCTACAGATATATCTGACGACTTCGATACCGGTGGATCTTTTCCTCCAATTGATTCTATCCTCAAGGCTGTCGTTATCGGGGTTGACCAATCCAAGAAACAACTGACGCTGTCAACCCGGGGTTCCAAGATGTACCCTGGCAGAGTCACCTCAGTCGTTGATCGTGAAATAGATGACCTAAATGACTTTCAAGCTGGAGAAACCGTTCGCGGATTTGTTAAGAGCGTTGCAGACCACGGCTTGTTTGTGACGGTGGGACGAAATATTGATGCGCGTGTCCAAATAAGAGAGCTGTTTGATGATGTGAGTGATATCTTTTTTTTTTTTCTGCTTTTTTTGTTAACAAAAACTGGCCAGTTTATCAAAGATTGGAAACCCCGGTTTGTGACAAACCAGCTCGTCAAAGGTCGTATCCTTAGGTAGGATATTTTTTTTTTAATATGGTTTTATTCAGCTGAAGTTTGCCCTAGTGTTGATCTTGAAACCAAGAAAGTTGAAATGTCTTTACGGAAAAACCCTTCAAGAATCGAATCGTCTTCCGCGCTTTCTTTTGCGGACATACAGATTGGTCAGAAGGTAGCCGGGACCGTTAAGAAGGTAGAGAATTATGGGCTTTTTATCCAGATAGATGGCTCCAAGTTAAGTGGGCTCTGCCACAAATCACAGGTATTTTTGCTTTGGGCTTTTAGGGTAATTCCAATGATGATACCTCGCCAGCTATCTGACAACGAAGATGCCGATACCGCAGTCGCATTACATGGTTTCCGCGAAGGTGATCGAGTGAAGGCTATAATCCTAGGTATTGAGAAACGTAAAATATCTCTCAGCCTCAAGCCCTCTCACTTTGGCAAGGAGGACTTTGAAGTGGACGATGACTCTGAAGAACCTGAATTGGAGTTAGGATTGGGACTTTCTGCGGACGTGGTTGGCGCTAGTCAAGCGGACAGTGACATAGAAGATGAGGATGTGATGCAAATCGATGAAGCTGCCCATCATTACCAGCCACCCCACACCCCTCAAGGTCCTATCAGCAGCCAGACGGCACCTACACCCTCACTTCAACTCTCTGGTGGTTTTCAGTGGACAAGTTATGAACCCGAGCCGACTGAAGGGGTTGATTCCGCTTCCTCTTCTGAAGAAAGTGACCCTGAGAGCCAGCCCAGCAAGAAGAAGAAACGGAAACGCAAAGAGATCGAGCACGATCTCACTGCTGATATGCAGACCAAAACTCCTGAATCGAATGCGGATTTCGAACGGATACTTCTGGGTTCACCGAATTCATCCTATTTGTGGGTTCAATACATGTCATTCCATCTACAACTATCCGAAATCGAGAAGGCACGAGATATTGCTCGGAGAGCTATCCGCACGATAAACTTCCGAGAAGAACAAGAAAGGTTGAACGTATGGATTGCGTTGCTCAATATGGAGTGTATCTATGGCACAGAGGAAACCTTAGGATCTGTTTTCAAAGAAGCCGCCCAAGCAAATGATTCCAAGACCATCCACCTCCGTCTTGCCTCTATCCTCGATCAAGCCGAGAAACTTCAGGTCTGGGCCGCTTTCCTCTTCGGGATACCTCTTATTTTAAATTTCTATAGGAAGCTGAAGAGCAATACAAACGGACATGCAAGAAATTTGGTCAGAGTTCGAAAGTATGGATATTGTTTGGGGAATATTACCTTCGTAAAGGCGATATTGAGAATGCAAGGAAATTGCTCCCCCGCAGTCTACAGAGCCTGGACAAGCGAAAGCGTAAGCGCTTGGGTAAAATCGGCTAATTCAAATTGTTCTAATCTCGCCTCATTAGATTTGAAGACTATATCTCGCTTTGCTCAACTTGAATACAAGCACGGCGAACCTGAACGAGGCAAGACCGTATTTGAGGGAATCATAGATTCGCACCCAAAACGATGGGATTTATGGTCTGTCTACATGGACATGGAGGCAGGGCAAGGAAATATACAAAGTTTACGGTACGTCTAACCTTTTCATCTACCAGTGCTAAAACTGATGATCTCTGACCAGAAATTTGTTTGACCGTGTACTTGCCATTAAAATGACAAGCCATAAAGCCAAGTTGGTGGTCTCCGTTCTGGGAGTGAAACTAGGCTTACTATTCCTTCAGATCTTTTTTTAAGAAGTGGCTTGAACTAGAACGTAGGCTTGGGGACGAAGATGGCGCGAATGTAGTCAAGCAGAAGGCAATTGAATGGACACAAAAGGCGAACGCATCGTAAAAATCGTCATTTTAATCACAACAGCTACATGCTGCTCATAATGGAGAATATATATATATGTATGGAGCGACGACAAAAGCATTCAGAGAGAGCAAGGAAAACTAATTTAAGTAGGGGGAAAATCCAAGCGAATGTGAGTGGCAATAAGAGCAAGGCGTACGGAGGAGGGTATAGGCAAAATATACATAGATGAGAGGAGCGCAAAGAATGTTATGAGCGGGGAGATCTTGTTCTCTCAGATGGAATCGGTTCTGAATCAAAGTCGCTCAGTGGCCGTCGATTACTCATTGAGCTTGCAAGCTGTCGTTGCCAATCGTCCAATTCGCTTGAAAGATGTTCAAAGGCCAAGGCATTTTCTGAACTTGACGTGCTCATTCGTCTAGCGGACACCCCAGATATGGGGCGACCCTGGCCGAATGAAGGTTGTTCTACTTCGAGTAGAAGACCAATTTTATGTGACAACTGCTCGTTCTCACGTCGGAGGGATGCGTTTTCGTTGCTCAGTTTCTCCAGGATTGTTTCTTCATGACCTCCTCGCGCAATAACTAAAGAAGACTGCAATCTTTCTACATCGTGCTGCAGTTCCTCGACTTGACTAAGCCTATCATCCGATTCGCGCTGTGAGGCAACGAGGTTGTCTCGTAGGGTTTCAAGGTCTTTTTCGAGGGATTCAAAACGCTGCCGAAGTTCTGTATTCTCAGTGCGAAGACGCTGCCCCTGCCGCTGTGTCTCGGTGAGTTGCGTACGTAATGCATCTTCTTCCGATGATGGAGTAGATCGTCCGTTGATTGTGCGATTCGTGGCAGCCTTGCCACTTCGAGCTGCCTCAAGGTCGGCCTGGAGCGCGATGTTCGAGTTCTTCTGTTTAGTTAGCTCGTCTCTCATTCTTCGCATCATCTTTTCTGTGCCCCTTTAAACTATGTCAAGGAGGGTGTAGCTATACCAAGATGTAAGCACTTACTTCACGTAGTGAACAGCCAGTTGGTAGTCCTCTTCCATTTGTTGCATCCGTGCTTTATACCCACGTTCTGTCTCTTCAAGCTTTCGTTCTGCCTCAATGGCTCGAGCTTCTGATGTGGGGTCATTACGGTTTTGCGATTGTGATGATCGAAGGTTTTCAAGCTGTGTAGACAACTGGGCTGCTTGCGTTTCCGCATCCTTTTTTCGGCGAACTGCTTGAACAAGCTCTCGTTCTGCAGTCTCGTATAGTCTGGTGCGCTCCGCGAGTTTACTCTCCAACTCAGCTACGACCACAGGTGACCCACGGCCTGTTGCCCTTGAAGATGACCGGAAATCGGCATCATCCACATTGATCCCGTTCTCTGCGAGGTAGTTGCGCAACATGACCAATTTAAGACTAGTGTCAGAAGTTTCCTTGGATTTTTCGCGGAGCGCCGTCTCCTTCTCTGTGAGGTTTTTGCGTAGCCCTCCAATGTCGGTAAGGGCATTGGACAACTGCGCACGGAGGCCTACAATTTGTGATCGCAGAATGGAATGATCTGTTTCACGTTCGCGGACGCGTTGTCGTTCTTGAGCAAGTTTGCTCTGTGACTCCTCCATACGTTGGGAGGCCTCTCTCAACAGCTTATGTAAAGATAATGCTTCCGCTTCTACCGCTTGCATTTTCTCAGCATGCCCGCGAGCCATGCGATCTTCGTCCGTCTTGAGTTCTCGGTGTGAGTCCATAAGCTCTCCAAGACTTCCGGTAGTAAGTGCCCTAAATGCGTCTGCCTCTTCACGAGATTTTGCCCAAGAGTTCTCCACATCTGTTAATCTTGCCCGTGCAGACTCGGCATCGGCGGTTCGAGCCTCGATCTCTCCGCGAAGCTCAGCAAGGTCGGCCTCCAAGGTACCAATTTGTTCTCTCGCACGCTGGTACTGCATGTCGACCTCCTCTGCGCGCGATGATGCTGCTTGAAGTGCCACTCGAGCTTGGTCAAGAGCGCGCATGTGTTGATCTCGAGACTCTGTGAGCTCATTGACCCGGGCGCGCAGATTCAATTCTTCAGCCTCACGCTGCTCGAGGAGGGAGGTTTGGGATAGAAGCTGCTCAGCCTGGTCTCGGAACTGCACTTCTAATGTATCATGTTGGTCTTGAAGGTTATTGTGGCGCTCCAAAGTACGGTCGTGTGAAGCGTCAATTTCTTCCGCGCGTTTGATAGCGTCTGTAGCTCGGGCTTCTGCTTGCTCGCAGAGCACGATTTGTAGCGCCAGAGAATCACTTAGTTCGGTGATCTTCTTGTCTTGTACCCAACGTTCGTTCATGAGATCCGATGTGTGTCTTTCCAGCTCCGTGATTCGACCGCGCTCTAATCGGGCGATTTCAGAATCATTTCCACTCTCAATTGCGGCAAGCTTGGCACGGTAGTAGGCTGCCTCCTGCGTGGCATTCGACTTGACACGTTCTGCATCCGCAACCCGCTCTGATACTTGTCTTGCTTGTTCCACCATGGAGGTCTATGAGGATCTCAGTGAGATTCGTCGCCATTCGGACATGCATTGCAACTTACTTGAATCTGGGCTTTGAACTGCTTGAACTTGAGTATTAATTCGGTACTCTGACCTTCGTCCCCTTCTCTTTCAATGGCAACTGGACTTGCATCTCTATCAGCATATATATATCCTGATTTCGAGGCCTTTGCCAGCACTTCCTTCATCCATCCCATTTGTTTCTTCACAACCTCCATCTCCATCTCCTTCGCTCTCAAGTCCCTAACAAGATCTGCCGCCACATTCCCAACTGAACCGTTGCCGGTGCGCGACCCAGGCCTCACATATCCATTTGGTGCAGGTGATCCAGACTGGCTATAGTATGCATCCGTTGGCGTCTTCGTGCGTTCAACTGCGGGAGACGAGCGTCCAGTCGCACCAGCCATTGTCACACCCACAATATTTGGCTGTTGACCACCGAACGGATCGCCATTCGTAGGAGAAACTGCTCGGCTCGCAACACTTGTCTGGGGGCTCTTCGCTCGAGAGCCATGTCCTTGATCAGGTGATATTGTTCTCTCTCGCACGTAAGCCTCTGTACCTGCATCAGCACCATCATCTGTTCCGAAATCATCGTCATCTCGCCGCGGTCGTACAGGAGCCTTTCCCTTCCCGTTGGCAGGACCTGGGAAAGGCTGTTGGACTACACCATTAGTTGGCTTGATAGACCTAGTGCCCGCAGGAGACATTGCCCTACGAGAGTCTTCAGCCTCGGAATTCAGCGTTAAGCTTGGCGACATTGAACGACCATTGCTCGCTGAATTTAATAGTGATGGCACTGCCGGAGATGGCTGGACACTTTGAGGTGTTGCTGAGGGCTTGCGCGACAAGTCCTGGGATCCAGGCGGAACTGTACCAGGAGGTCCATCCTTCGATGCTGGGTATTTGATGTGCTCTGAAAAGGGTAAGCTTTTCAAAGGCCGGGCAGATGCAATGGCGGATGAGCACGAACTGGTATCCAAAACGTGGACAAGGCCCGAGTCATCGGCTTTGAAGGGCGAGAAGGATTCACCACCAAGCACATAGACCCTGTGCCCCATCGACGCCATTGCATGTCCAGAACGGCCACTGGGTGAGGGGCCCATATTCTGGAACATATACCACCGCTGATCTATATGCACAGGTCAGTGAGATCTGGCCTGACCAGAGGAATTTCAACGGGCTCACTGGAAATTTTGAAAGCGGAAAGA
>MU150305.1:0-33277 GCA_015584075.1 Collybia nuda
GGAACCTTATGACTCTAATGTAAAAATATTGATTAATTGTTTAAGAAAGCCTCAAATAACTCAAAATAATAATAAATATTACAATGGATCTAAAAGTACCCCAGAGTACCTTAAAGCACTAGAAAGTACCACAAATAAACATAGAGTACACCCAGAGGTATTCTAAAGCTCCCAAAAGCTCCTCAAAAGCATCTCAGAGCACCCCAGAGCACCTGGGGTGGCTTATTAACCCCAGGAAAACTCATGGCACCCCCAGGAGCCTGGGGGAAAAAGGCCTTTTTCCTGATGTGTGTTGGCCTGAGTTTAGATGAATCCTTTTTTGCAATGAAGAAGAATGGTGACACTTGTGGTGATTTAGATGGTCAAATATATCCTTTCCGTAAGTTCTCGTTTATGAATTCATCTGATTTCTCCTGTTCCATTGGGCTCATGGGATAGATTTTGCAATCTTTTGGAATGAAGTCGGGTTTTAGATCAATGGCGTGATCCCATGGTTTCCTGGTTGGCATTCGTTCCGATGTTTCTTTGTCAAAAACGAAGCATATTCTTTGTAGAATTCTGGTAATTCTTGTTTGGCTTTTTCTTCTGCTTTGTGTTCTAATTCTTGAGCGATAGAAGTTTTTGCATTTATCCAGATTTTGTTTTCTTCATTTGGGTTAATGTAAGCTCGAAGGAGATTAATGCCTGTTTCATCTTCTTCTTCTTCAGTTATTCTGTTGTCCAATGGTTGATTGTGTTCTTTGGCCGGTGGTAACATTGATTGGGTTTCAAATTGTCTTCGGAGAGTTTTGGATAGTCTTTCCTTCTTTATGTCCAAGGGGAAGTCTATTGTTCCTTTCTCCCAGTCTATTGTGTTGTTTTAACCAGGGTAATCCTAAAATAATGTTTTCCTTGCCAATTCCGCTGACTAAAAATCTTGTGTTGACTTCTTTGTCTCCAATCCATATTTTCATCCAGATACATTCTTTGATATCTCCAGCTTGGTTTTGTGTTCCGTCTGCATTTTGAACTGGAATAGTTTTCCATAATGGTACAGTTCGTAAGTCGTGTTGTTTGACAAATTCTTTGTTGACAAATGTTCCTCCAGCTCTGCAGTCAATTAATCCCATTATAGGAATTTCAACGTTTCCGATCACCGTAATAGGAAGCGATAATGATCGGGGCTTTATTTCTCCTAAGATTACAGGTGATATCGTGATAGATGAGGCAGGTACTAACGTCGAGGTAGTCTGCCGCTTTAAAAACCCTCTTTCTCCATTTGATCAAGGGTGACATTCCTTTCTTCATCTCCTAATTCCGCCAAGATGGCTCATATGTTCTGATAGGGGGTTTTCTTTACTTCTTCTTTCTTTGGCTGATAAGTGGTTGTTCCGGTTCTATGAGCAGCGGCTCGATGTCCCGGTTGGTGACATTCAAAGCATAATCCTCTCTTGAAATGTTCATCTTTTTCCTGTATGGAAAGTCTGTTGATCTTGAGGCGATCTACGTCCATGGCATTAGGATCATAGTTTGGAAGTTGTCGTGGACCTGCAGGAGTATTCCTTCTGAAACTGTATTTCTTAGCGGTATTGCTATTGCCGCTGTTCCCTCTGAGATGTGCTGCAATTGCTTTAGCTTGTCAGTAGTTGTTATCATATTTAGATGCTTTGTCACACCATTCCTTTATGGTGGACGGTGGATTGTCTGCTGTTAAGATCTTTTCTTGTAGGGGATTGGGCAATCCTGTCATATAATATTTGATCAGGGCTTTGTCTTCTGTGATGCCACTTCTGGCTGCTTGGGTGCTGAATTCAGTATTGTATTCATCAGCTGTCATGCCCCCTTTCATCTGTAGGGTTCTCAAATTTGCTCTCGCATCTCCTTCTTTGTCCGAGGGTGAGAAGGATTGTTCAATGTCTGTGATGAATGTATTGACATTCTTCTGATCAATTTGATTTCCATTCAATGCCCACCACTGTTCCTTCCAAGGTCCTGCGGTTCCTTCTCTCATATAAGATAGGATGAATATGATCTGTTTCGCATGAGTGTTGTATATATCTTGGTTCATCTTCATGTACATTTGGCAATTGAGTAAGAATGCCTTTGTTGTGTTTCAGCTTCCATCAAAATCATTTGGGGTGCGGATTTTGATTTCTCCGCGTGTGCTCTGTGTAATGGGAGCTGAGGCTGGGGTTAGTACTGTTGTTGCTGTTGTGCCCATTTTGTATAATTCTTCTTCTGTTTCTGTGTCTGATCTGTAGTCTGTAAAATTGATCGATGCACCTAAACTTCTTTGAGTTGGTGGATTCATCAGCTTGACCTTTTGTTAAGCTAGAACGCTCGTCATGCGTTCAAACATTAAGTCAGCTTCAATCTTACGTCAGCTCTTCAGCTAAGACGCAAGTCGTAGACTCCCTGATATGAAGGTAGAGCCTAAGTTGTTTAAGGTCTATGATGCGTCACCCCCTTCTTAGGCGAGTGAGATCGAGTTCACGTCAAGTCAAGTAAGAGTTAAGAGCGTTGTATTAGCTAGGTCAAGCTGAAGACTATCTAAGCTAAACGATGGCTATATATACAAAGTCTGAATGAGATGAGTAAGTGTAAATGAGTAATCAAATGAGTCAGCGATGAGTAAGCGTATGATGAGGGAATTACGCTACTGGATATATGACTAAGATGATGACTACACGTGTGAACATATGGATGTAAATAGAATAAGGTGTCATATGTAGATAGTCAGATGATAATAGGAAAAGGAGTGTCATATGGTAAAGAATGAAAAAGCGTAACAGGGAGCAACCAAATTACCCCTAAATAGGGGAGAAGGGATGACTTAGCTGAAGGGAAAAACCCTGGTTGAAGAAATGCATCTGAATTCATAACTGATTCAAATTACAGAGGAGCCCATGCCCAAGGGATTCAGAAATGGTTCTATAACTCACAAGCTTCTGACAGATATTCTCATAAAAACCAGTCAGTGTGTAAGTTGTGATTGTGTTATATGCAGACTGAATGTTTATACAATAGGATAAAAAAGTCTGGCACACTTATACAACAATGGTGCCTAGTATACTATATATTGAAAGGATACGTGGAAGCTGTAGTCTTACAATACAATGTATATCTACTTTAGCTAGTCTAACACATACCTTGGTTGCTTGTAGAGCTTAGAGAGTAAGTGAGAAGGTCGTAGAAACAATAAGTATTAAGTTGTGTAAAGTACAGGTATTTATACTAATGCGATAGTGAGCACAGACCATCAAGGTAGTGCGAACAGACCATCGGAGTCACAATCTTAATGTCGTGACTTGGAGCGATTTCAACACTCCCCCTCAATCAAGAGATCTAGATAGGTAGCTAATCTAATCTAATCTAATCTTGAAGATTGTTGAGCAAGTAAAACTCGAGCCCAAGTTGTGATCTAAACGTAAGGAATTTATCCTTTGGTAGATTCTTGGTAAACATGTCTGCAGGATTACTAGTTCCATCAATAAAGACAACTGCGACATTTCCATTTTCGATGTTTTCCCGAATGTAATGATATTGGATGTCAATGTGTTTTGTGCACCAATCTTGCACAGGGTAAGTACCTTTGTAAGGTAGTTGATTTGATTGATCTTTATCTTAGATCCTCAGCAATTGATTTTCATTCCAAGGAACTCTTTGACTTTGCCAAGGTCGTGGCAGTCCCATTTTTTCATGAACTTGGCTTTCTTTGATTCAACGGGTTTTTTGTCTTTGCCCATAAAGGCGCCATCATCGACGTAAACAATGGCATAGACATATTTTCCGTCTTTTGTTTTGTGGACAAATATACCAGCATCTGATTTAGTGCGGTAAAAGCCCATAGAATTCATGGATTTTTCAAGTTCTTTCCACCATACTAAGGCGGCTTGTTTTAATCCGTAAAGGGCGCAACGCAGACACCAAACTTTGTGTTCTTGGCCCTTAAGTTTAAAGCCTTCCAGTTGTTCCATGTAAATCTCCTCAGTGAGTTTGCCATACAAGAAGGTGCTCACGACGTCTACTCCAGTAAAGTGCCAATTCTCTAAAGCTGATAGGCTGAGCATGAGGCGTACTGTTTCATAACGTACAACCAGTGAGAAGATCTCATCAAAATCAATGCCTTCAATTTGTGTAAAGCCTTTGGCAACCAATCGAGCCTTTTTACAGCCTGTGGATTTTACATTTAATACCCATTTGTTTTTAATGGGTCGTTTCCCTTTTGGTAGGTCGACTACCTCGAAGACACCGTGCTTATGCAAGATCTCTAATTCTTGCAGGCAGGCCTCTTTCCATTCCTTTTGAAGCTGCACTGGTAAGCGCGCTATATCGCGAAAAGTTGTTGGAACCTCTTCTTTCCCAATGGGTACAGCTTTTGACAGCATGTATTGAAAGAAGTCCTCTCCTCCTTCCCTGATGATCTGATTAAGGTTTTCATTGTAGATATCCATAGGATCTCCATCAGGTAGTGATTTCTCTGATGATGGAGGCAATGGAACCGGAACGGGGGCCGGTTTCTGTCTGCTTGCTGGTGGATTCCACGGTACGTGTTTTGGTTTTCCAACAGTCTTTCTCCAATATCTTTCACTAGCCTGATCTCTAATTATATTAGAGGGTAAGTGATTTTCAAAGTGAGATGTAATCTCATAGCTCTCAGCGGATCCATCGATTTGGATCTTGTGCTTTATAAATACTGACCCTTTTCCTTTTATGAAAATTGTGTTCCCAGCGCTAGCTGTGCAAACGGGTTCAGGGACTTTCAGGGGCTCATATGATGCAAAGTCACTTATATCAGTGATGCAATGCAATGATGCTCCAGAGTCCATCATCCACATGTTAGGTTCTCTGTTTTTGCCCTTACAGTTACTGCATGTTGCAAAGTGCGACTCAATGGTCGCGAACAAACTATCATCAATTAAAAACTACTATCTACATAACTATGTAGACGTAGTATGAGGGGGCGGTCCGCACTTACCTTAATAAGTTACTGTGTTAGCCATAAGTCTTGTAAAGATGTAGAAGTTAGTAACTGGGCGTACCTCTCTTCCGTATCCATTATGTTGCCAGTGCCTTGCGGCGCCATCTCCATGTCTGAACCCCAATCAAGGTGGTCCTCATCCATCCCCATATCACCTGCGTTGTAGGGGCAATAATTGCCGTTTCCTATGTCAGCGTAGTAAATTTTGCCGGAGTCAGGTGACATGTCAGAGCCACTAGAGGGGACCGGAGGTGAATCCAGCATTTCTTCTACTCTTGAGGTCAACGCCACAAGTTCTAGATGAACGCGGGGATCAGGGATCTGGGCATAAATCTCTTCGAGCGGCTTGAAATTTGCCGCCGTTGGAGAGACATCGATTCGCGAAGTGAGGTCGTGGGCTTTATTGTATGTCGGGTAAGGCCAAAAGGCTGTCCTACCGGAGATGCCAGAAGAGTACTGTTGCGCATATGGATGGGGGGTCCCTGGGCGTTTAAAGCCCTTGTTCTTCCACTCATGGCCACGAGGGACGGGAGCAGGGATTGGGATCGGTCCGCATGGGAGGAAGGGACAACGTGTGTTGGAAAAATGGAGCAGCACGCTTTCAACATTTGTGTTGATGTAGTTGGAGAAGTACCCATGGTCGGAGCTATGCTCCAGGGCGTCTTCTTCTCCTGCTGCGTGTGCGTGGCCTTTTCCACAGCCACCGCGTTTCTTGTTCCACTTCTTTATTCCATCACCTTGCTGGTTCTGCTGCTGCTGTTGCGGCGCATTGTTTTGCTGCTGCTGCTGCTGCTGACCTGATTGGTTTCCAGGGCCACCTTGCTTCCATGGAGGGTTGTTGCCCTTCCGTTTGACTGTGCTAAGCTTTTGCGCGGTCTGATTGGTGGAGCCGGGTTGCCTGGTTTGGTGCTGATTCTCTTGTATGATAGCCTGTCTGATCTTTCCAAACTGCAAGTTGGCGTCATTTTGAATGAGCATGGCAACCATAGTCGACCAATTTGCTGGTAAGGCATGCAGGGTAATCAGGGCAAGGAGATAGTCAGGAATTTCAATCCCGGCACTCTTTAATTCAAGAGACAGCTGCTCAAGATGAGCAAGGTTGTTTTCAATTTTAGCAGGATTCATCAGACAAACATTGATTAGTTCGGAGAATATCGTATACTTCTGGGTGTTCGATGGTTTGGAGAACCAATCGTTTCACTCCTTCCAGAGAGCATACGCGCTATTGAATTCAATGACACTAAAAGACGCTTTGATGGGATCAGAAAGACGGAGTCGGATGGTACCGAGACACATTTCATTTCTGTTGTTCCAATTGTTGACCATAGCCAACTGAGAGGCGGTAGGAGGATCATCAAACTTGGGATATACTTCAGTTCCTTGAGCAATTCCGTAGAGGGATTGGCTGCAAAGCCAATCAGCCATCTGCTCACGCCAGAACAAGAAGTTCTTTCCCTGAAACATCGAGACATAGGTAGAGAGAGATGAAGACATGTTTGAATGTGTTTGGTTGATTGTTATAAAAAGCAAGTCTGCCACATTCCTTAACTTAGGATGATTATATTAAAAATAGAAGCACTTCCTTTAAGGTAATACCCGAGGGGATGGTTGCAGCATGTTACTGCGCAAACCATAACCAAGGTAGGGCAACAAGCTAGTACTGCTGCATATTACTGCACTGTACATTGGCTGTCGGGGCCCATAACCTATTGAAAGGATACATGGAAGCTGTAGTCTTACAATACAATGTATATCTACTTTAGCTAGTCTAACACATACCTTGGTTGCTTGTAGAGCTTAGAGAGTAAGTGAGAAGGTAGTAGAAACAATAAGTATTAAGTTGTGTAAAGTACAGGTATTTATACTAATGCAATAGTGAGCACAGACCATCAAGGTAGTGCGAACAAACCATCGGAGTCACAATCTTGGTGTCGTGACTTGGAGTGATTTCAACACTATATACTCTCATAGCAAAGCAGGGTCTGTATTGAGACTCTGAAGGGAGTTCCTGCACAAGGCTTGAAGGAAATTCAATTAAGTAAAAACCACCTCCCTCAACTCCCACTTAACCAACTCAAAGTCTAAAACCGCTTAACCATGAAGAACGAGGAAGTTCTGTGAGGTGTGAGTATACGAGAATGAGGATGAGAAACACGGAATCTGCATCTGGTACGGATATCATCAGCATAGCAGGGTCTGCTTTTCCGAATGTCTTTGAGCGATATGGGGTGAGTTCAACTGCTGGGGACGGCGTGGGTTCATCATCTTGCACATTCAATACCTAGATCTCGTTTGAGATATCTAACCTATGGTGAGCATTTTGTGCAAGAACGTAAACTTACTTTCCAGGAATGCGACCCTGAGCTATATTTCGACTGCCACTCGTCCGTTCCGAGTACCCAATGGCGGGTGTGCGGAGATCTAGAAACGTAGAGTGGAGACTTTCAATTTCCAGGGATTCGGGCTGTATAGGAGAGTGTGACGTACTTGAACCCGCTCCGTTTCTGCTGTAGATCCTCAACAACATGCTTCACTCCCTCGACTTCAATAGCATGCTCCTTCCAGTAGATTGTACCCTCCTTTCCCTCTGGGCTTGTCACTGTCGTTTTTATAGGTACTCCAGGCCTTGCAAAGACGCTAGTGAATCTGTATTCTCCAGATGTGCTAATACTCGAGGCAATGGAAGTGTACAAGTTGTGTTTATTCGAGAATAGGTAGACCTGACTCATGCTCACGGATCCGGATTCGTGGTTGTGGGTAAAAGGGACAAAGAGAAGTGAGGGCGTTGGGTTGTGATTTGACGTTACTAATCCCAAAAGGTGTGATTGGAAGATATACTTAGCTTGGAGTGTGGGACAAAATGTCATACAATCTCAGCAGGTGACCAGACGGAACACGGCACCCGAGTGGGGGTTCCAGAATGAACTATAATTTTCGCCTAATCACCCATTATTCCTCAATTAGAACGCAGGTGAGTGTAGGTTGTCAATTACCCAATATTAACGGTACCTTTCATTCTGATATGTCCCCACACACCTCATGTCGTTTATTCGCTAAGTATACAAATAGGTAGCCTTTGAAGCCCATCCGTAAGATGCGACTCACCAATATAAGGCCAGATAACCACACCAGTGAGCGTGTGCCTGCCCATTGAGTCTCGGACAATGTACTTTGGCGTTTACGATGCAAACGGTGGGACACATGTATACACCCAATGAATAATATGCCAAACCCAACGCTTACCTGCTATACTTGGAAAAGCAACAATAACTGTCAATAAAATACAAAAACTACCGACATTTTCTTTAGGACCCCAATCGGGAATCGAACCCGAAGCTCCTTGTGCACATTACCGTGAAGTTTCGATTACACTATTGAGGCGTCGAGAATATTGGAGTCAGGATTAACATTACTGAAATGTTCAATGAATGCCGCGACCATGTTTTGTATCCGCACTGCTCTGTGGCTTTCGGACGATGTTCGGTTGAGTTCAGAACGAATCATCATATCGGCGTCGACAAGATAGAATTTGGACGGAATGATGTTTCTGTATGAATATTGCGCGTAACAATATTATTAAAGTATATCCAAAGCACAAAAGTTCACAACCTTCACCTTACTGTAGACATGCAGAGATATTTCGCGCAGTTTCTTGTTCGACCCTATGCGCAAAAAGAGACGGATAAAAATAGAACACTTGTGCCTTGGGGCCGGATCATCGGATGTAGTTACCTTTTTTTGTTGTTGTTTACCTCCGACGCCAAACCCGTGCGTTTTGCATCGCTCGCCTTTCAGCTTTGGATCTCTGGAGTGGTCCGGACTTCAAGAGTTTTTTGGGTCAGCTTTTAGACAAGCTCGAGGGGTAAGGTGTGCTGTCCATAGGATGTGTGCCGTCGATAGCTGGGTGGTACGTGGGCTCTACAAAACGATCTAGGGGCGGGCAGACTTTATAGTTCTGTGTGGGTTTTGTCAATACTTATATGCCTAATCCCCATTGACATTGACAAATATAGGTGACGTTGAACGCAGAGTCTGTACTCGCAACCCCCAGACCCCAAACCACTATGCCTATCTCCTACATCTCGTTCGTCTCTCCAACCCTGGCTCAAGGTCATAACTGTACACCGCTCATTCTTGGTGCGCCATTCCTAAATAGCCGATGGTCTGGAATAGTTCGTCAGTCACAGATATTGTGAGAGAAGTACGGACGGAATAGGAAACTCTTCGTATAACACACGTACAATCCTATGCGGAGTGTAGTTCCAGTTTCAGCGGGAACACCACAGAGAAGATCCGGGACTACAGGAAGGCAAGACGAGACTACGAGACGACCCCTGGTGCAGTCGAAAGGTATGTAACCCTTTTTCCTGGGCAACGCTCAACACGAATGAGCTCATCTCAATAAGTAAAAATTGAGAGGATTATTGAGGTGCGATGACTCGGCTCATGGACGTTGGATTTGCAGTGTCAGCAAGAGCAACTGCCGACATCTTGCCGGTTGACAGCACAAAGAAATACACACTCACAAATAAACCCTTGCTTAACCTGACATCCCGACGCCGACGGTCTCCACTAGTCTAAATTTACCCCAAACATCAAAAACACCATTTTTCAAGTGAGGGAGCGGCACTATTTGGTGCGGTGAATGGTGAGATTACGCACAATGACTTTTATGTTTCGGGCCGCCAGATTCCATATATTCGTACCCAGGTAGAAAGCACCAGGCCGCAGGGCGAGAACTCACAGGTACGCCTCACGAGATCAGTCAATCCGGAATCTAGTTGATAGGCTATCAAGAAGGTCAAGTTCACCATCCCACACACAGGGATCCCCATTACAACATTCATCTACGACACTGGGCACACCAGTATGCCCGGGGCAGAGCCAAGTCATATCCCAACACCACAGCGCCAAACCCCAATTCCTCCATCTAGCATTTACTTTTCACCGTGATCGCCGGACCCACCATACGTTATCCACCTCCCACGAGCGGGAGACCCCGACGGTGTCGTCATACCATATAATCCCACATCCATTTTTTTTTCCTACGAGCGGGCTTTCGCGCCGTATGTGACTTCCCGACGTTTGTGCGTTTCAGATACAGGGTTGGCAACGGCCGTGTAACGATACACGATACATGGAGGGCGTAAACCGAGTAATGCGGATCACAGCCTCTGAGGCTGGTATATAAAGCGCTGTTTGGGGGGGACTGCGTTACTCAATACCCTTCAAGCGAAACGGCGATGTTGCTCACTCGCTCATTATTGCTTGCACTCTCTGCTAGTTTGGCTTATGCGGCTGGCCTCAAGAATGGTCTGACCTCTGCGGGGATTGATGCTGTATTCCCTGGGGACTCGAAGTATGTTACTGCGAGCACTCCGTGTGAGTCCTGTATTTCATTGTAGCACCGGGAAACGCTTGCTAACGTCTCTTGTATTTTATAGTCAACTTGCGCTTCGACTTCAAACCCGCAGCCGTCACATTCCCCAAAACCCCACAAGAAGTCTCAGAGATCCTCAAACTCAGCCAAGAGCTAAACATGAAAGCCGCAGCACGTGGTGGAGGTGTACGTACCATCATCCCCTTCCCTACTATGAAACCCGCGCATTAATTCACCTGCCGTCCTATCTAACAGCACAGCTACATCGCGAACGGCCTTGGAGGAGGAGACGGCGTTATCATCCTGGACATGCAGAATTTCGACAAAATCACTGTTGATTCTTCCAAAGGGACCGCTGTGATCGAGAGTGGGAACCGGCTTGGGAATATTGCTCTTACCCTGTCGCAAGCCGGACGGGCGCTCCCTCATGGTGTCTGTGCCTACGTTGGGATCGGTGGACATGCGTGTAAGTGTAGCCCAACCGTCCAGTCCTATTAGGTGCCTAAATAATTCGAATACAGCGTATGGTGGATTCGGGTTTACTTCCCGTATGTGGGGGCTTACCCTCGATACCATCTCCACCGTGAACCTAGTCCTCGCAAACGGCACAATCGCACGCGCCAGCGCCCAAGAAAACTCTGACCTATTCTGGGTAAGTCCCCACCCCCTCCCCCAAACGATGAACCATTCCCAACGTTGTGGATCCACAGGGCATGCGAGGCTCCGGCGGGTCATTCGGTATAACCACTTCCATCGAAGTCAAAACCTTCCCCTCCCCCGCCTCCGCGACCATCTTCGAATACGAATGGACACTCGACATCCCCTCCACCGCACGTGGCATCGACGTCTTTGAAAAATTCGCACAAACCAACCTGCCCCCCCAGATCGGCGGGGAGATCAACCTCGGGCGCGGGCCCTCGAAGGGGACGGTGGCGTTCCACGTGACGGGCGGGTGGTATGGTGCGGAGGACGGGTTTAACGCGACGATTGCGCCGTTTTTGGAGGGGATGCCCAAGGGGCCGAAGGTGACGCTTACGCAGGGGACGTATTTGAATAGTGTGGAGTATTTGGCGGGGGAACCGTTGGATACGCGGACTGGGCCTGATGGACATGATACGTTTTATGCCAAGTCCCTTATGACGCCTGAGAGTGCGCCGATGTCGCTTGAGGCGCGGACGGCGTTTGCGAGTTATTTGGCGAATGAAGGGTTTGAATCTGATATGGTATGTGCTTTTTGTGTTTTGGAGGGGCGGTATTGTATACTGAGGTGTTTGTGTTAGGAATGGTTCGTGCAGGTTGAACTTTATGGTGGAAAGAACTCGGCTATCAACGCTGTGGCCCCGGACGAGAATGCATTTGCGCACAGGACGTCGACGTTTACGATTCAGTTCTACGCGTCTTCGCCGGGTAAACAGCCGCCTTTCCCTGATCATGGGTTTACCTTCCTCGATGGTGTGTTCTTTTTTCTTCGCTCTTCTCAGTGTTAGAATGTATACTCACGCACCTCCTCGCTAGATCTCGTGAGCAGCATCACATCCAACAGCCCCGCAGACTGGGACTACGGGTAAGCCCTCCAAACAACCACACATTCCGAAAAGATGTCCTAAAATTCAACGTCACCAGTGCATATGCGAACTACATCGATGATCGTCTCCCAGATTGTACGTACCCCCCCTTCCAAAAACATCCCCACCCCCCAAGTTAAAGTCATTCATTCCAGGGCAAAAACGGTACTATGGCACCCACTACCCGCGTTTGCAGGGTTTGAAGGACAAGTATGACCCGAAGGATACGTTTGATTTCCCGACTGTCGTGGAGGAGTGATTTTTCGGTCTTTGATGCGAGGTGTGGATGGATGGACTGGTGTTGTGGTTTAATGCTAGCGGGCTTTGGTTGTATATAATACTTCGCACTCTATAGTCTTGTTATTGGTGATAGGATTAATGTTATTTCTGGCTGTTGTTATTTTTTTGGAATGTCGTTGGTGCGCTTTTGGGGTCTATGGTGAGTTAATATGGCGAACTTGTGCAAGTCCGAACCAAAATTGGGACCGTTTGGGTGTGGGACCAGATTGATTACGATTTCAGTTGTTTGTGCAGGATCGCCACGCATTTGGGGCCCTATTCCATTTTGACGGGTTATGGTGGATAGTGTACAGCGGTCGATGTGCATTTCCGGACTCGGTGAGCACTGCCTTGTGTACATAAATACAAATAAAGCTCAAACCCGACCAACCCGACGCGTCATGACTTTTTATCACCTGATTGCCTCAAAAAGTCAACAGAAAGTACAAGGCAACTCCATTATGCACGATGAATCGTTTTTTTACGGTATCTGATCCAAATGTCGTAAATTCAAGTAGCTAATATCGGGCCGCAGGACGCGACGGCTCTCTGGCTGTTATTATATAGCCTACGACATCCCTATTGGCTGTATTTTGGAGTGCAAATCTCCTTGGTATTACTACTCGCTGATCGTTATAGTGCCAGACAAAAATTCACAGTTTAAAGTCACTTAGGTGTCTACTCTTGTCTTACAACTCAACTCCAAATCGCGCACCATTCTATCCGTGATACCCGAATTCGCCCCACATTTCTTCCTTCCCTCGACCATGTGGCAGGTTCAGGCCGTCACGGGTTCTCATCTCTTTGATCCCGGACATAGTACACCCCAGGTGTACCAAAGCATCTCACGAATGGCTGTATTTGTAGAAGGGGCAGCCCGCTCTATCATCATCCGAGAATGGCATATAAGTATCTATTCAAAAGTGTTCATGTCTCATCTACCCATCATACGAGAAGCAATGTTAGTACTACAATCGCTATTCCTTGCGCTTTTATGCACTCTCGCGTTTGGGGCTGATTTAAGGGGAGATCTGGTGGCTGCGGGGATTAGGGCAGTCTTTCCTGGAGACCCGGATTATGTTGCCGCTAGTACCGTGTGTACGTTCCTCTATCCATCTTCCCACCACCTGTTTATTTACGTCCGCATCTCGCATTATACAGACAACTTGCGTTACGATTTCAAACCTGCAGTCATCACATTTCCCACAACTCCGAAGGATGTGTCTACGGTGCTCAAAATCAGCTCTGCGTTGAATATGAAAGCGTCTGCAAGGAGCGGAGGCGTAATTGCTGCATCCTCGTTGGAATTGTTTCTGTGTCTGATAGATGATTCAACAGCATAGCTATATCGCGAACAGCGCCGGGGGGAAAGATGGTGTGGTCATTATAGACATGAAGCACTTTGACACGATCACCGTCAATTCTTCAAAACAGACAGTTACGCTTGGGAGCGGGAATCGTCTCGGGGATATTGCGCTCGCACTATCGAAACACGGAAGGGCCATGCCCCACGGTAACTGTCCGTATATTGGGATCGGTGGTCATGCTGGTGAGAATAATGCCTCCTAAGTTGTAATCCATAGCTCATGGGATTGGGATTGAGCTTATGGTGGATTTGGTTTCACGTCCCGGATGTGGGGACTTACGCTTGATAACATCGTTACTATGGAAGTGGTCCTGGCCAATGGCAAGATCATCACAGTAAACGACCATCAGCACTCTGACCTATTCTGGGTAAGCTCATAGTCTGTTCGACTCGCTAAATTAACTCTACGAACAGGGAATGCGTGGCTCAGGCGGGTCATTTGGGATAACCACCTCAATGGAAATCAAAACCTTCCCCTTACCCCCCTCCGCCGTCGCGTTCCAGTACATATGGACCCTCGACGCCCCCGCAGTCGCAAAAGGGATCGGCGCCCTCGAATCCTACGCTCAGACTGATATCCCCCCCGAGATCGACGTCTGGATTATTTTCCAAAACGGACCCCCGAAGGGGAGTGTCGTGTTCCACACGGTGGGTATATGGTATGGGCCTCCGGACGGCCTTAATGCGACTATCGCGCCATTTTTGGAGAACATGCCAGAGGGGCCGGAGGTGATAATCAATCCTGGGACTTTTATTGAGAGTTTGGAGCTTGTGGGGCCTGGGCCGCTGGATACGCATATTCAACCAGAGGTGCCCAGTACATTCTATGCGAAATCGCTCATGACTCCTCAGAGCGCTCCTATGTCACTCGAGGCTCGTATGGCGTTTGCCAATTCTATTGCGAATGAGGGTTCCGATACAGAAATAGTATGCTTTTGCATC
This sequence comes from Collybia nuda, assembly GCA_015584075.1. NCBI lineage: Eukaryota > Fungi > Basidiomycota > Agaricomycetes > Agaricales > Clitocybaceae > Collybia > Collybia nuda. The sequence goes on from MU150305.1 coordinate 14,493, forward strand.
CCCATTACCCAATTGTCAGAAACGAATACTTATGGGATCCTGTATTAGGATTGGGTGCTCGAATTCGAACTCTATGGTGGACAGAATTCTGCTCTAAATGCTGTTCCAGTGGATGCGACTGCTTTCGCGCATAGAAGCTCGACATTCACTATCCAGTTGTTAGGATTGGCTCCCGGGGGGGTGCCCCCTTTTCCAGATTCTGGAATCGCGTTCTTAGATAGTAAGTTCGTTTTCATGGTTGATTCAGATTGGGTTACTCAATCATGCGCATTCCTAGATTTGGTAGATGCTATTGTGTCTAACAATCCGCCGGACTGGGATTATGGGTAAGTATTTGAGCAAAAACCCCCAGAATGTTGTATCCAATAATGTATCCTAGGGCATATCCAAACTACGTAGACGATAGGCTCCCTGACTGTACGTTGGGCTACCCAAGCTTCACTCATAAAACGCAGCTCATATATTTGTATGTTAATAGGGCAAAAACGATACTATGGGGCACACTACCCACGCTTGCAAGCTTTGAAGCGTAAATATGACCCCGAAGATATATTTTCTTTCCCCACCGCTGTCGAGGAATGATTCGGAGTTGTATTCATTCTTGAACCTACATCATTATTTCGATGCAGATATGTATTATGTTTGATCTTACATTTATTTTATCGTGGTCTTCCAGATTCCATTTCACGGACGTACGAACCAAGACTGTTCTGAAAAGAGATATCTATCACCTAGGTACGCCTTGTGAAGCTCACCAACTCCCAGGCGACAACTTTGTATGAACGCACTATTATTGTTCCTGGATCCTAATCTTCCGTCCAACACGGACATAATACGCGATTATCGGCTTGCACCCCACGAACCATGTGGCCCAACAGGAACGTCATGCATATTTTTAGAGGTAGGCGCAACCCGCTGGACGTGGGTACGTCGTTTGATCTCTGACGTTATATGCTGCAGGTCTTTCGTAAGAAGCTCACCAACGGTTATAAGAAGGTGAACTTATCCGAGGGGCAGGGTATTTATTCTACCGTGAGTATATAATATTATAAACATCTGTCAAGAAGTCATTTAGCTCCCTACCACTCCCACAACACTCCAAGGAAGGGTGATGATATTATTTCACTTTCTGTTGGCCGCACTTGCCTCCACTGTGGCTCTCGCAGCCCACTTGAAGGATAGTCTCAATGCTGCAGGGATTGTTGCAGTTTTCCCTGGGGACCCGAAGTATGCCAATGCAAGTATTGCATGTATGTACTATCGTCTAAAATTATGATTCACTCACGTGTAATACCTCAGACAACTTGCGTTTCGAGTTTAAACCTGCTGTTGTTACATTCCCCAAGGACTCTCAGGATGTATCCGAAATACTCAAGATTAGCACCGCCCTGAACATGAAAGCGGCAGCAAGGAGTGGAGGGGTGCGTAATATTGTACAATTTTCTTTGTGAGCTTTTCACTGATGATCAAGTTACCTTTTTTTTCCCAACAGCATAGCTATATTGCGAATGGCCTTGGAGGGGAGAATGGTGTCGTCGTGTTAGATATGCAAAACTTCCAAAATATTACCGTCAACCCCTCCGAAGGGACTGCTATCATCGAGAGTGGAAATCGACTTGGTAGGATCGCGCTTACTCTATCGAAACACGGGAGGGCCTTACCTCATGGGACCTGTGCGTATATTGGAATAGGTGGACATGCCGGTAAGTGTATTTGTATGTTCTTGTAATATGACCTCTTGAGTATGGACTGGGGTAGCGTATGGTGGCTTCTCGTTCGTTTCCCGGATGTGGGGTCTTACGCTGGATACAATAACCGCCGTGAATATGGTCCTACCTAATGGAAAGATTATTAAAGCGGACGACCAGGAATACTCTGATCTATTCTGGGCAAGCCCTGCTTTATTGCACACAAATACGTCCTCGTAATAATAATAAAAACAGGGAATGAGAGGTTCTGGTGGATCGTTCGGAATTGTCACCTCGATTGAAGTCAAAACTTTCCCAGAACCTCCATCAGCAACGACGTTCGAGTATGCATGGACTCTCGATGTGGACGGTGTTGCGAACGGTCTCGGTGCTCTCCAGACATACGCCCAAACCAACATCCCTCCAGAAATCAACGCTGAGATCAGGCTCCTCCGTGGTCCCCAAATGGGGACTATCGTATTCCATCTTGATGGTGTCTGGTATGAGGCCCCGGATAGGTTTAACGCGACTATTGCTCCCCTGATAAATAACATGCCTGAGGGACCTAATGTAACGATTTCAACTGGGACGTACATCGAGAGCGCGGAGCACGTTGCACTTGGGTCTCTTGATACAAGCCAACCAGATGAACACGATACATTCTATGCTAAATCTCTCATGACTCCAGAATGCTCTCCTATTTCGCTCAAGGCTCGCACGGCCCTGGCGGAATACCTAGCAACTGAGGGTATGAAGTCGACAACAGTAAGCAACGTCATTGTTTTATGTCAAATAAAATCTTGAGATCCAATTTTTTGTGTAGGCATGGAATGTCGAAGTCGAACTCTGGGGTGGGAGGAATTCTGCGATTAACGTTGTATCACCAGACGCGACTTCTTTCGCACATAGAAGTTCATTGTTCACCATCCAATTTTATGCATCTTCTTCACTGCCACCTTTCCCAGATGATGGTCTTTCGTTCTTAGATAGTGAGTTCACATCATCACTTATTTGGGTTAAAGCTGTTTCTAATCAATGGCTTATAGAGATGGTCGATAGTATTATCTCCAATAGCCCAAAGGATTGGGATTATGGGTAAGTCATTTCCGAAGACGCATTCCAGGATAATAGATTTAGCTCGTTTCCTTCTAGTGCATATCCAAATTATATCGATTCCAGACTTCCAGACTGTAAGTGAAGTGAAATATTCTCGTATAGAACGTTCCTCATTCGCTACTATACTTATAGGGCAAAAACGATATTACGGAGCCCATTACCCACGCCTGCGAGCTTTGAAGAGAAAATATGATCCGCAGGACATTTTCGATTTTCCAACCGCTGTCGAAGAGTGATTCAGAATGTAGCTATACTATTATGCATAACTAACGCGCGCTTTGAAGAAATTGTTTTGTATATATACTTACAATCCATTTGCAGAGGCTGCTTAAACGGATACTAAATTTCCACACCCCTCGTATCTAAAAATAACTGCGACCCTCCGACGACTTGAACTGGGGGCATTTCATGGACACTCTCATTCTACTTTCTATAATTTACTTTGAATTGAGGTTAGAGCTACAAATTCCAGTACATTAGTTTCTCTTGTAGGGCTATTTGAAGGGGGTATTTTTTCCAATGCTCACCCCAGGCACTTGGATCGTGATGGAATGATTTCTCTCCTGGAATCCCTCATAAAGGTATCGACGATGAAATGCGCTGAACGATATCAAGTCCAGCTATGTTGTTTTCTAAATATGGGGTTCAAGACAGTGTGTAGACAACTTCTTATGTTTACCAATTCTACTGGATGGGGGGCATAGGTATCACTTTGTATACAAATGGTGATGGGCTGGTCTCTGAAATTTCCGATGTGGATGAATATTATGATACTTTTAACGGGGGAGATTCTTAGCTCGAAGGACTTATCGAAGGCCTTATGAGTATGGATAGCATCACAAATCAGTTGTGAATTTGAAAATGAAATGTATGTTGCATATGGTTAGCGAGGTTTAATGGTACACACGCATAGCAGAGCACAGAGGCGAAGAGTTTCGGAGAAATATAATTACTATCACTCTTGAGATTTGAGAATTTTCCTTGGCCTGGTTTAAAAGGACGTTGGGTAGTACTACTAATAGCAACAGAGTGAGCCCTAATATTGCTCGAACGAGTTCCGGTAATTTAAAGTAAAACATAGTCCCTTTTAGTACATTGATGAAAGGGCTTATATGTCACTGTGCGCATGTTACGCCGGAGGATGATATTTCCCCCCGAGCTTTATGCTAAAAATAAAATTTCCCATCACACCCTGCAGGGATAATTTAGATCAATCATGACTAAACTCCTGTCGTTTCTCTCTTCTCACCTACCTCGACTACAACCTATAATCCCTGGCCATGAGCCAAATCTACACATTCAATAACGAACGCGATCTCTTCACCACCACTGCATCCAACACTAGCACACTCGGGGAATATAAATTCAGCAGCGTCTTCGTGAGGCCCGGGTTTCCTGTAACAACGACAGTGACGAGCCCAGAAGGAAATGAGGGTACGATCTACTGGAAGGAACACGCGATAGAGGTTGGGGGGGTGAAACATGTTGTTGAGGATCTGCAGCAGAAGCAGAGCAGGTTCAAGTGCGCCACGTTCCACCCCAGTCATTCACGTGTAATAAATGTATGCTTCCCAGATCGCCGCACTCCCGCCGCTGGGTGCTCGCAAAGAACCAGTGGCAAACAAAGTATATTTCCAGAACCCAATCCTGGAAGGTGAGCTTGTTTTTCCACATGAAATATCCCCTGTAAAATAGCGATCTCTAACGTGACATGACTCTAGGTATCGAGTGTGCAAGATGACAGATCCGCACCGTCCCCAGCAGTTGAGTTTACCCCATATCGCTCAAAGACATTCGGGAAAGCCGACCCTGCTACGCTCCTTGTATCGGTACCAGATGGGGATTCAATTTTCCTTGTTCTTATCCTCATATACTCGCACCTCACGGAACTTCCTCAACCTTCGTTGTTAAGTGGTTTCTGGACCCTGAGTTGGTTGTTGAATGGAAGTTGAGGGAAATTGTTATCATGCATCCAGAGTTGGGTCAAGGTCGATGGAGTGGTACCTTGGGGGGTTAAGGTATTACTTGGTTAATCACTCCTGAATCAGCTCATTCTCCAAGGTTAAATACGGATCCTGTTATACTACGGGGGTCTGGGGCATACCCGGACACCAGCGCCCTCCGAACTCCATCATAACTGGAAATTTTGTACTTCCGGAACCCTTTGATTAAGCTTAATTCCCCATTAAAGTATCAGTGCTCCCGATTCCCGCCTAAACACAGATCTTATCGGAGTTTTATTTGGGATTGGTACAGTATCAGCTATTTTGGGCTCAAATCGTGTTAATATATGGTCTGTCTACACGCGCTTACAGGTAAAATGTACAACGTGTGAGTAGCTACTGAACCATCCCTAAAACTTTCAGACGTCAGGCTTATTTGGTTCTTATACCGGTTGAATTTCATGTTCCGAGTTCGAAGTATGAGAAGGAGGCCTTTCCTGATCGCTACTGAGCCTTTTTTGATCTCTTCGAGCCAATATTGCGGCTAGCCCCGAATTTTGATGGATCCCCATTTGGCATGTTGGGCTTATTTGTGAATGGGTCTCGGCACTTTTACTTTACGTAATTTATTATTCCCGTTTGTTTGCTTACAAAACTGTGTTATTTCTGACTTAACCTATAATACCGATTGTGACATTTACTTAGTAATTGAGCTGTTCTTTTTCCCTATCTTTCGAACTCGGGCATGCCGTGCTTGCAACGGCCCACACAAGACGGTATAGATGTCATCACCAGTGCTACAAAACCAAGAGATACGACCTGCATTCAAGTATAACCGTGGTCAGCCAGAAAGCGCAACTCTTGCAGGTAAAGAGCTGCATAACCAAGGCAAAAAATAGCATGAAACTGCAGTATGGGTCCTCTATTCGTAGAGAGGTTTTTGATAAAGTGGAAGGCACGCATGATGTCATCCGTCGAGACCGGATCGTGATCGTTACCTCCACTGCTCATTACTACAAGCCCCTTGAGAGTGTCCTTCATGCTTTTAGCATACGCGGAGAGCCTTTCGAGGAAGTCTGGTGGGTTACATAGGCGAATTTCTGTCGAGGATATGAGGACGGGGGCAGCATTGCATGAGAATCAGGACATGGCTTGGCACTGATGTGGGGATCAATAAATGATCGTGGTGCTTAATCTATTGGGATTTTTTGTTATCTGTTTGTTTTGTTTCAGATCTCAACATATTTACACAACATTCCACTCAATATGGTTCTGGTATGATATCTACAAATCTAATAATATAAGCTTATACTCCACAATGTGGTCACACAACTGGCAGTGGCCAAAACAACCAAATCTCAAGATTCTCAACCAAAACCAAGGCCAATCGAGAAAGTCAGACTAGTGTAAATTTTTATATCTTTAGTACTTTATACATGGCTGTTTAACCTGTACAGTACCTATATATCTATCAAACGCGTTTTGGACAATTTGATATTCCACGCTCAATACGCGCCCAGACTCCGATGGTGCGCGCTTGGTGACTATGCTAACACGCTATGCCACACTTTTTTTCTAGTGCCCCTCATACTTCCTAGTGAGATCAAACTCCTGTACTTTTCTTTTTGCCCCATTAAAAATTGGGCTCGATTCCATAATACTTAATAGTGATTATCGAACCCATTGCAGATAACTTGATGATAAACACTATGGTGGAACAAAAATACATGGATTGATATTTCAATATAGTGGTATATGATCGACATACTTTGATTCAACTCTTTGATCATATGCAGAGTTTACGGTTTTGAATCAGTATAGGTTGAACCACAATTTAAGCTTAGCTTCATCCCAAGTGTAGTTAAATCGAGACAATCAATGTTTACAGAATATCATTACCAGGTGAACACGCCTTTGATTACTATCACAAGCTAGACCCCCGATGTCATTTATTTCGCACACTAACTACCACACATATGATCACATCGTTCCCATCATTCCTTCCAGGTATCCTTAACAGGGATAGCGCAATATTGATATTTCATAGTCCGAAATGGGTAACTAGAATCATGCAGTGCATTGCTCGATTTAAATTGGGAGGGTTTGCAAAGAGAATGGGGTTTACATATCCCCCATCATCTCATTCGTTCACACCCCATCTTGGAGAGAGTATGTCCAACTTACTCAATATCGCTCTTTTGAACGCCTCCCAGACAACGGAGGTCTCGCCACAGGACCAAGCATTTCAGAAAAGTATCACGGAATATGTTGCTGTGGGGGGATTAAGTGTTAGCCCCGCTATCTGCATACGATCGCATTCCATTATTGACATATAATATTCTAGGTTATGATATGGGATATCTTAACCCATCTCAAGGCCGACTATTGGCTCATTCTCCGCCAGCGAAAAAATTTTCCAACATGGATATACCTATTATCAAGGTAAGCTCCACTCGTAGGACCTAAAGTATAATCTGATCTGATCGTTCGTTTAACCCGTTTAGGTGGAGCACCTTATTATATGGACTAGTGGGTGTAGTCTTTTTAAGTATGTTGAACCCCCCACTATCAAGATGCGCCCGTACTCGACTGATTGGACCGGAATATAGCTACACCTGTCAAGGATTGCGTCGCCCTTATACGGGTTGCATGCATAGTGTATCATATAACACTATCATCCACTGCCCTTCTATTCTTTCTCCGCGTTCGTGCAATATTCCACCGGAGCCTTCGAATCACCGTCATATTCTTTATACTATGGCTAACCGTTGTTGGTGGGTCATTGACCGCTGTTGTCAGTGTTTCTGGGACCCACTTTGGAAACACTGCATATTGTGTATATGCTAATGTCAAACCTTACAATATTAATACTGCCAGTGGTAATAGTGCTGTTGTTTTATTTGACACTTGTGTTTTCATTGCCATCACCTGGCGTCTCTCAACCACCCACCGAATGGGCAAGAAGGATACCTTCCAAGGATGGAAGGCCAATTTATTCGGAACATACCTTCCAGCATTTACAAAAGCACTATTGCAGGACGGGCAAAAATACTACATGTATGTATTGATAATCTCGAGGTGTTGTCTCAAGCTCATGTGAAACTAGGGTGGCTATGGTATCCAACCTACTTGTATTGGTCCTAGAGTTTGTCCCCGGAGTTCCTGTACCATATCGTCAGATGTTTTTAGCTCCCGCCGTCCAAGTTACAAATATCATGGCATGTCGTGTGTTCCGCCACACCAAGAAGAGGGGCAATGAAGATGTTATTCACGAAGCCAGCACCATTAAATTTGAAAGGAGTAACAATGTGTCAGTATATGTTCACACCCAGGTGGGACGCCTAACCACAACATCCGTCGCCGAGAATGGGAATCATGGCTCAAATGTTGCTGAGATAGGAGTGGGAATAAAGGAAGGATCCAAGTCAAATAATTCCTCAAAAGATTTGACTTCGGTGGTATAGTTCCTGGAAGTGAGAAACTATAGGTAACTTTGTTTATTCCCGGTATGGTTTGTAGCGCAGGAATGTTAAAATTTCACTAGCCAAATTTACATATTATATGCCCTGTTTATAATTCCATTAGATCTACATTTGTAGAAAATACATTACATCATCTTGTTATTTAATATATATCTGCAGACAAAATTTCTCTAGAACGGGTAACTGGGAAAGTGATGCCTTATCATCTACACACTGGCGACAATCTTAGTAATATATCTCTAAAAAATGGTATGCTAGGCCTCTGGCCAAATTGTATTCCTGATCGTGGCACCTGCACTAAAAGGTAAAAAGGCACTCAGAGCTTCCAGCACGCATTCACGTCCAATTACAATATCACGCCCAAAGGTAAATAGAACATGGTTAGAGTATCCCTTAAAGCAAAGGAACAACAACAATGAGAGAGGTGCTCCATTACCACCTTTATATCATTCAGAGATCCAGACATACCACTCTCAAGGAAACATCCTAGTGCGGAACCCAACACCAATATTGGGTAGGGTCCTGTTTATACTAAATGAGAGAGGGATTGAGACCAGCCGGCTCCCCCTATTATGGGACTAAGAGCCTTTGATATATGTACTAAGTGATGTTGGCTCTTGAGAACGAACCCCTTCCCAACATTTCTTTCACAATTCGCATCATACATGGCCTGTAGAACAAAAATGGATTAACCATGATACACAAGCATATAGTACTCCAATCAGGAATCGACCCCCTAGATACTCTGAATATCTGCAATGGGTGAGTGCTAGTAGTGAAGAATTGAGATTACGATGGTTCTTTTCAGGAACCACCATGACTATGTTGGGGGCGATGAAATGGTTAGAGGTTGTTAGACAATCACTTGATGAAAAATATTCAGTTGAGATAACATCACCGTAGTAATTAATTGAAGTGTCCCGGTGAGTTTGATTCGTGATCCTCTCTCTCACAGATATCCATCATCCACCCTCAAAGCCAAGCTCGACAACAAATCTCCAACCCGGAGTGCAGCCACAGTCTTGCGTCCTTTACATCTGGACCTTCAAGTAACGACTCAAGGAGCCTCTGAACGTGTGCTAGGGCAATATCAAACACCAGAATTGTGCGAGTCACCCCCAAACATGAAAGACAAAAAGATCTTCTGATGGACTGCCCTGGGTTCGAGGGCTCATCCTCCCGTCCGCCCTGCTGTATAATGTCTACGCCCTGTTCCCCTCCTCCCCTTAGTAGCCCCCCATACTGCATATCATTATATTACTGGTCTCCTAGATGTGTGGGCATGTCCAAATCATGGTAAGACCCCCATCCCTCTTTACTTTTCGTGCTTGATATATATATAGCTGTCCCCATCATAAGATCAATAGTACTTGCCCACACCTTCACTCGTCCAAATACTTCGACATGGCCCCAAACCAACCATTAGTAAAACCCCTGAGGGTGTGAGCAAGCTCGAAGAGCGGCTGTAGCCAAACGTGTAAAGCTTGTCCGATAGATGATGGCCGTACGGGAAAGGCCCTGGATGATTATTGTCTCAGGCGCACCTCCTTCGCCCGAGCCGGAGGACATCTCAACATGTAATATGATTACCTGTGTAGGGTATTATAATTAGTGCCGTAATCTGTAGAGCGAAATACCTGGAAGGAATGTGTGATTACCTGCCTTGGTGGGTGACAATGATTTTGAAGGCTGGGTTAGCACCCCCGAGGAGAAGCCGGGTCACCCTGCGTCGTATGAATAAAATCCCCATCCTTCCTCCCATGGAAAACAGCTCTCATCCAACAAAACATCACACAAAAATGTCACCATAATACAATTATTCGGGGGTCCACGTAGAAGGGCCTGTATAGCTGGTGCCGGGATCTCAGTAATAGTGCGCCCCACTTAGGACCTGGGAAATGAAATCTGGACTGGACGAGCGCTGGTGGGCGTAGATCATGAGTGAAGTATGGTAGTATGTACGAGATAACCTGATACACCATTGAGGCTCTGGATGATTCGTTCCCTTTGAACCTCTGAGAGCGAGGGAGAAAAACGGCTCTGGTTTGTGTTGAGGATAGGAGCTTGTGGTGTTTGGTTCTTCTTTTGTCTTGGGTTTGTATATTGTAAATTTCGGACGTTGATTGATTGAGAAAAATTGGTTAAACAATGCCTCGATTCTAAAAAGGGAGTGAAGACCACATCACCGTGATCCCAATATATACGACCCAGTCTATTCTACCCATAACCCTCTCTCCAATATCCATGGCTCAAACTCCAAACCTGTAACAAAGCCTATCGTCTTCATCAGAGCAATAACAATCACAAGAAGCGAAAAAATTACACCCCAAAACGCGAGACAGAAGTGACGACATAAGTAATGGTTGAAAAAAAAAAGCTTCCGAGGTCCGAATATCCGAATCGGATCACAGTGCCCCGGGATTTCCCGTCCTCATGGGCACGTCCCTCCAATTTCCCCCCAACATCATTGTCCGTAGGTCCGTATTTCCCAGATATAGAGTGGAAAGCTCGTGACCCCTCTAAAATTTTTCTGGTGTCATATCTCTTCACTTTACACACGGAGCTCGGATGTTGCGTGCTTGGCTCGTGTTTCCGACATCTTATATGTGTTTGTGGATCGATAACAGGCGAAGACACGATCCCGATATCTGAGCGGGGGAGAGCTTCTTGGGGATTGGACATGGCACCCACAATTGTGATCCTTGTATATACCTTGTCTGACGGACTTCCCCAGGGCTTCGGAGTTTGTCCACCCAGGTCTCTGTCCAATGCTAATCCCTCCGTTCCCCTAAACCCCTCAGTTACTAAATATTGTGTACGTTGCTAGTCCCCTAGCCGCCCGAGTGTTTCCAGCTCACGATAAATACTTATCCCTCTCTATTTTTGATGTCTGGTCTATATGTAGTTGTCCCCATCGCAATATCAACAGTACCCCCACCCCCACTGGTCCGAATGCTTCACCACCAAAAGAATCCTAATCCAAAAAGTGTTTCACAGCGGGACAACCAAGATATTTCTATTAAAAAACCACTTACGAGGAACTTTCCTTGCCAGTGTCAGGATATCAGTATCGGCGGACTGATTATCCGATTCCATTGCCAGGAAATCATGGGTCATTCAAGTAGGCGAAAACCCCTGAGAAAGGTGCTGCATAAATAATAACCACACATACTTATAGATTGGACTTGGGACCTCACTACAATATGTATCACCAGCACTAGCTCTCATTTATCACACCCCAAGAATGAGCCGCACGATCTCATGCACCCCCCTCGCACTTTGCACTTTTCCGATCTCATTGACGGGAAATCTTATTCTACACAGCCTCGAACACAAAACTCTCCTTTGCTTTGCATATTGATGATGTTGACGTTAATGGGTATACTCGGCTCCGATGGTAATGTCTTGTATTACTCAGAACACCACCAAAACTATGCTGTGGGTGCATATTATCAGCCACACCCCTTTCCATCTCTACACGCTACACAATCTGTGGAGCCCATTGGTGAAGCACATGAATTGGAATGTGGGGGTCTTTGATGATCAAGTCCATGCAGTGTCGTCCGGTACTAAGGACCTCCCATATACTATCACATCATCAAATGTAGTGACAGCCAGGACAGTGTTTCAGTTCGTACTTTTAGGGATTAGGGCGGTTCAACGTATCCGAACATGACCCCCAATTGGTTCAGAAATGGGATCAAAGGTTAGACATCTATTTCGAGTCAATTTCGGGTCATATCTTGTACTATGAACCGCAGTGAACCGCCCTATTATTCCGCCAGTTCTCTTATCTATTCTCAACTTGCAGTAAAATTTTCCCATCTTGATTTACCCTTGTCAAATATGTCGTCCAACACTCCTTCTTGAGCCTGTTATCCTCACTCTCTTTGACATATCCTTATTGAATGTAACTGTGGAAGCATGTATATTCAGTTTTATTAATGGTATAGTAGTTATTGTTTAATAGCTGAATCCCTCACTGATGTTCTCTGGGGATATTTGCACTCCTTTTTGTGCAGTTGACAACCACACTTTTGTTTGTTTAGCCTCTGCCCTTAGAAAAATGAAAATGTACTCAGAGGTTCTGTTTATTTCACAGAAAACGGCGTTCTCCAAGTCGCACACACACATATATGTTCTTAACTTGTGCATTCTCATTGGTAATTGCCAAAATTCACGATGACTTGGGCCTAATTTTACGAACCTCATGCTCTTATAAATTAAAAAATGGGCGCTGTGATGCAAGTAATGCCTAATAATATTTTGAGATCATGATTTGATCAACTTACGTGAATTTTCGACGTTATGTTCTCTGTTGCCTGAAGGAATCTCAGACCAAGGCTAGGTTCTCAACCGCAGCTCATCCATTTAGACCCAACGTGGGACCAGGGGATATATAATATATATATATTTAGCTTTCATTCATCACAAACCACAGTTGGTAATCATCGTTACACAGAAGTTTTAGGGTGCGCCTGACTCTCATCTAACGTATCTGGAAACCCACGCTTTCATAGCATATTTATAGATTACAAGCCAGGGCTTCTAGGGCCCTCACCAAGTCATATCATTACACGTCGTGTCAAGCCATACCATGTCATGCTTTGAACCTCGGTCCCGGCATGACTTCATTCCAAGTGTTTATCATGAACACACTATTGAGGTGTTGTCTTATCTTTAGACCTGGTCAAGATGTATGTACATCTCTATCCCGTAAGATGAATCGAATTTTCTGACACACAATCTGCCGCATCCGCGTATCCCAAGGATTCAATAACTCTATAAAGCTATACGTGGGCGAGTACACAATACACTCGTCATAACCAGAACGCACAAGGTACGGGTCCGCCCAACCAAAATATCTTTGAAAAATAACAATTAAAGGACTGGAAGAGGCATGGGTACGAGCGTGTAGGTACGCCCCACCTAGGACCTTTGAACCCTAGGCTAGGTAAGCGATTTTTGATATCGATTATGAGTGGGGTAAGAGTAAGGTGTCACGTACAAAATAACCTAATATATCTGCAGATGCTGTGCATGAGTGACCACGGAAGCTCTCTATGTCCGTGGGTACAAGTAATATCTCCTGGAATTGACAAAGAGTTGGTTGGAAGAGATCGTGAAGTATTCGAGCCAGTGGAAGTAGGGGTACCGTTGATATTACAATGGGGATAACTATATATAGACCAGTCATGGTAGATAGGGGGGGTGGAGGAACTATCATGAAGTGGGAACGCTCATATCTGGGGGGCTAGCAACGTAAATTAAACACAGTGTGGGGGGCCATTAAGGAGATTAATAGAACGGGAGGGACGCATTGACAGAGACCTGTATGGACACACTCCGAAGCCCATCAGACAATATATATACGAGGATCACTATAGCGGGTGCCATCTCCGGGCCACAAAAAGCTCTCTCCCTATCAAGTGATTAGGGTGGTGTCTTGGCCCTTTATCAATCCGCCAACACTACCCAGAGGCTATACATACACCGATGTTAGAGACACGAGGCAAGTATGCAACTTCCGAATTCTGTGCGTAAAATAAAGAAGTACAAAGTCAGGATGGGTCACAAGCTTTCCACTCCATCTCTTGAAAATACGGACCTCCAAAATGATGAGGTTGTGAACAAGTCAAGGTGATACGTACTTGAGGGACGGGAAATCCTGGGACAATATGATCCCATTCGGATAATCGGAACTCGGATGTGTGTTTTTTTTCAACCACTCTGTCGTCACTTCCGTCTGGTGTTGGACTATAATTTTCTCGCTTCTTGTGATTGTTGCTGCTCTGATCAAGACGATAGGCTTCGTTGGAAATTGGGATCTTTCTGGATGAGTTTGGGCGATAGATATTGGAGAGAGGGTAATGGGTAGAATGAACTGGGTTGTGTCTATTTGGGATCACGGTGATAGGTGATATGGTCTTCACTCCTTTTGAAGATTCGAGGCATTGCCTAATCATTCTTCCTCGAACAATCAACACCCGACGTCTACAATATACAAAATCAACATCAAAGAAGAACCGAGCACCACAAGCTCCTATCCTCAATGCGAACCAGAGACACTTTCCTCCCTCACTCCCAGATGTTCAAAGGGAACTGATCAGGAAAACATCTAGCACCTCGAGGACGTATTAGGCTATCTCATACATAGTATTATAGGTGCTGGCAATGGAAAATTTTAATTTTAAACAGGGAGACTACGATATAATATATATATATATAACCCACTGGACGCGTATCTCGTGTGTTTGTCTTCTGGTTATGATAATTGTGGTATGTAACTATCAACGCATAGGTTTATTGAGTTAATGGATCCTTGGGTTAAGCAGAGGTGGCAATAGATTGGATAGCTCCTTCTGATGTTTTTTTAGATACGCAGTGATATTGATCTACCAGACTATGTTAAAATGGAATACAGTTTAATTGGATGTTTCTGCGAGCAAATGATTAAAGGCTACTCTATCGTTGTTCTGCAAAGGTTGGGTATGGGCTGGACAGGATTTGTAGTGGTAACTCCCGATACTTAGTTGGATGGTGTATACGTTATATCACGAAAGCATGGAGCTGACTAGAAACTCGGAGTGTGCACTATCATTTTTTGGTGCCAAACCCTGTATACTTGAATTGCTTCGATTCACAAGGGGTGGTTAAGTTTGGAATTATGGAAGATCTATAGTTGGGTGTAGATGATAGTATATATATTATTGGCTGATCGATATAGAACATATCGTGCGAGTCCTATGATTGACGAAGCAGGCTTGGGAGGGTCAGTAACACGAGGGAGGTAATGTAAAGAGCTAATGACGAGGAACTCGAATCACAGGGAAAGTGTGAAACATGTAATACAGTATATTAGTGGAAAAAGACACAGAGTTCACCTTTGGACAGATCCGGGTAACACTTACTGGCGGAATTTAGACATAGTGTGTAGGTCACGCCCCATAGGTACAAATTCTTTTAATATTTCTTATTTCCAGATCCGGTGTACTAGAATAGATCAAAACCGTAAATCAGTGGGTTCTCAGTCAAACCGCTCTGGGTGCGCTGTATGGAGGACTAGTAGCAGAGAATGGGTGGACAGGGTATGGGTAGAAAGTGTACTGTGGGGTTATGTGGATAGTACATCAAAAGCGCCATACTAATGCCTCTAGCATTGAAAAAATCCAGAAATTTCAATTAACCATATCAACTAACACGCAGTTAGGTGGGACGAATAATACTAACTACTGAGTACCCCTTTTGGGATGGACCCCACGAAACAACATGTCATTCTAATTTTAGACACCTTCTGTTCCTTGCTGCGTGTTAATCTAAAATACTGCAGGACGAAGTCAGCCTCGTTTTGGCACGATATATATATTATATGCCTGCGACCCTCGGTATCTTACAAAAGAATGATATATGGGCAGAAATAATGAACAATGGTATATAATACTTAAGTCTATGTAGTGGTGTATTAAAATTCCTGCCGTACAAATTATGCCGAAAATAAACTCAGTAACCTATGTATAACATCCCACTTCCAGGAACTATACCACTTCAGCCAAATCCTTTGAGACACGGCTTGGTTTGGTTTCCCCCTCTATCTCAGTAGTATTTGAGCCATGAATTCCATTCTCTGTTGTGGTTAGGCGTGCCAATTGAGTGTGAATGTATATCGACATATTGTTGCTCCTTCCAAAATTAAGGGTGCTAACTTCTTGGATAACATCTTCATTGCCCCGCTTCTTGGTGTGACGGAACACGCGGCAGGCCATGATATTTGTGACTTGGATGGCGGGAGCTAAAAACATTGCACGATATGGTGCGGGGACTCCAGGGACAAATTCAATGACCAATACAAGTATGTTGGAAACCATAGCCACCCTAGTTTCCCATCAACTTGAGGCAACACGTCGAAATTATTAATACATACATGTAGTATTTTTGCCCGTCCTGCAATAGTGCTTTTGAGAATGTTGGCAGATACGTGCCAAATAAATTAGCCTTCCATCCTTTGGAGGTATCCCTCCTGTCCATTAAATGCATGGTTGAGAGACGCCAGGTGATGGCGATAAAGACACAAGTGTCAAATAAAACAAGAGACCCATTAGCAGAGGCACTAATATAAGCCCCCACGTTGGAAAAGACACAATACGGGGTATCGCCAATGTGTATCCCGGAAATACTGATGACAGCGGTCAATGTCCCACCAAGAACTGCTAGCCATAGTATGAAGAATATGACAGTGATTTGGCGGCTCCTGTTGAATATTGCACGCACACGGAGGAGGAATAAAAGTGCAGTGGATGACACTGTGACATGATACACTGCACATCCAACCCTTGCAAGAGCGGCGCAATCCTCAATGGGTGCAGCTATATCCAGATACAGTCAGATACGTACAATAAATATTCATAGTGAACGGAGCAACAT
Source organism: Collybia nuda (assembly GCA_015584075.1). Taxonomy (NCBI): domain Eukaryota; kingdom Fungi; phylum Basidiomycota; class Agaricomycetes; order Agaricales; family Clitocybaceae; genus Collybia; species Collybia nuda. The sequence goes on from MU150305.1 coordinate 31,143, forward strand.
ACTTTTGAATACTGTACTTACAATACCATATAATAAAGTGCTCCACCTAAATGGGTTTGAATAAAAAATGATTGGAGGAAACAATACTCTGAATTTGTGAGTGGGGCTTACCTTGATAGTAGGTATATCCATGTTGGAAAGTTGGTTCGACGACGAAGAAAGAGACGATAGTCATCCTGGAGATGAATTAAAATATCCCATATCATAACCTTGAAATTCATAAATCAATAATGAAACACTCCTATGTGCTAGAAGCGGCACTAACACTTAATCCCCCCACGGTAACATATTCCGTAATGCTTTTTTGGTACGCTTGTTCCTGTGGTGAGGTAGCCATTGTTTGGAAGACATCCAAAAGAGCGATATTGAGTGGATTGGCCATATGTCTCCCTAAGGTAAAATTCAAAGGAACGCGCAGACGGGGGATATATGAACCCCATCCCAATCCTGACCCCTGTACTTTAATAGCTAATGAAGTACATCAGTACACGTTACCCAATTTTGATTACCGAAAGAATTGATCACTTCACCATCTGTTTCAGTGAGAGCCGTAAAGACGTGAGTATATGCCCCCCAAAAGGGGGTGTGACATGATATTCTGTAAGTATTGATCATTTTAATTTTAGCACACTTGAGTTGAAGCTACGTTAAGACCGAGGTTCAAAGCCTCCTACATGGCATGGCATGACATGACATGACTTAGTGAGGCCCTGGGGCCTGTTTTTGAGGTTTCAAAAGCCAGAGCCAGGCCCTAGAGGCCCTAGCTCTGAATATTTGTATATGCCATGGAAGCATGAGTTTCTAAATATTCTGGGCGAGACACAGAATCCTAAAACCATACAATACATGTTCTATTTTAATGACTGTTTCTAGTCAAAAATAAACCTGTATGAATTATTCAACATTTCATCAGCCTATGGAAGATATGCGGGATTATGTCTAAATTACTTCTTGAGTAAAAAAATGATGACAACAGTGGTTTGATTATGGTGAATGAAAGCTAAAAATTTATATTTTGTACACAAATTTTATTTAGAAACCATTGGCAGGCCCGAGCTGAGCCATGGTTGAGGGCCTTGGGCTGAGATTTCTTCAGGCCCACGCCGATGCTTTCAGTCCAAGCCAGTGGGTAGTTATGCCCGAAAAAAAAAACACTGCAAATTCTCGCCGATCACACCAAGATCTTGAGACATTATTTGTGACCACCTGGATTCTGGGCTACTACTACAAGGGATGTAGTGGGGTTGAAATATCAAGGCAAACGAATTTATTATTATATAAGGGTTATACATTTTTCTCTTACAGTTATAGTTTTTTCTGGAAGTCAAATCCAATGCAAAAAAAACCAAAATGGAATAGTCTGAGGGTATATTGTGAACATTAATATGGTATTTAGCCTTCAATTTCTCGATACAAGTGGTATAGAAATAAATAAAGCTCTTTCAAATTTCTAGCAGCAGCTTGTATGCTTGTGCCACGCAACTTTCTACTCGCCCCAAAAAGAGGGATTGAGAAATAACGGCTCTTAAGCTCATACACTATGGGATGTCTTAGGGAATGTGATGAAGAGTTGGTTGGGGGAGATGTTGACTCTTGAGAGAGCCGGGCTAGTGAAGGTGGGGGTAGGTTGATAATTAGAATGATATATGACAAGTCGCAACGTCTCTGTTTTATATTTAGAAATACAGAATGGATGTATATATAAATCTATCTGGTAAAACCCAAACCATACCAGAAATAAACAAAGTTACCTATAGATTCCCACTTCCAGGAACTATACCACTGAAGTCAAATTTTTTGATGTATGGTTTGACTTGGATCCTTCCTGTCTTTCCACTCCTATCTCAGCAACATTTGAGCCATGATTCCCATTCTCGGCCCCAGACGTTGTAGTTAGATGTCCCACTTGGGTGTGAACATATACCGACATATTGTTATTCCTTCCAAATTTAATTGTGCTGGCCTCGTAAACAACATCGTCGTTACACCTCTTCTTGGTGTGGCGGAAAACACGACATGCCATGATATTTGTGACTTGGATGGCGGGAGCTAAAAACATCGGACGATATAATAGAGGAAGCCCAGGGATAAACTCCATAATCAATACGAGGATATTGGTAACCATAGCCACCCTA
>MU150305.1:34402-45577 GCA_015584075.1 Collybia nuda
ACAGCTCACAGCTGCAAAAACAACCAAATCTCAACCAAAATTAAAGCCAGTCAAGAAAGCCAGACTAGCATAAAATTTCATACATTTGATATTTACATGTGGCAGTTTACCCTATACAATACTTATATATCTATCAAACATGTTTTGGGCAATTTGTTATTGCACGCTTGATGCGTGCCCAGACTTTGATGGTGCGCGCTTGGTGGCTGTGCTAGCGCGCTTCTGCACGCCTCTGCACGCCGTGCCACGCTTTTTTTCCAGTGCCCCCTATTATCATATCAATTTGAGCTAATACACCAGAACCATTTATACGTACATGTAGTATTTTTGCCCGTCCTGTAATAGTGCCTTTGAGAATGCTGGGAGGTATGTGCCAAACAAATTAGCCTTCCATCCTCTGAACGTATCCTTTTTGTCCATCAGGTGGGTGGTTGAGAGCTGCCAAGTGATGGCAATGAAGACACAAGTGTCAAACAAAGCAAGCGAAATATTTGCACTGGCAGTGATGAAAGACTTGACGTCGGCGAAAACACAATATGAAGTGTTGCCAATGTGGGTCCCGGAAATAATGACGACAGCGGTCAACGACCCGCCAACAACGGCTAGCCATAGTATAAAGAATACAATGGTGACTTGACGGTTCTGGTGGAATATTGCGCGGACACGGAGAAAGAACAGAAGTGCAGTGGATGATAGTGTCAAATGATACACTACACATGCAACCCTTGCAAGAGCGGCGCAGTCCTCAATTGGTGTAGCTATGTCCATCAGCTGAGTATAGGTACACCTTGATAGCGGTGAGGGCAACGTACTTAGGAAAACTACACTTACAAGTCCATATAATAAGGTGGTCCACCTCGATGGGTTAAGTAAACCATTAGATGAAACAATTCTTTAATAAATCCAATGGCTGGGGCTTACCTTGACGATAGGTATATCCACATTGGAAGATTTGTTTGAAGGCGGAGAAAGAGCCGATAGTCGGCCTGGAGATGGGTTAAGATATCCCATAACATAACCTAGAACGCCACAGATCAATAATGAAACGGTATCGTGTGCAGGCAGCAGCACTAACGCTTAATCCCCCCACAGCAACATATTCCGTGATGCTTTTTTGAAATGCTTGATCCTGTGGCGAGACCGCCATTGTTGGGAAGGCTTTCAAAAGAGCGATATTGAGTGAGTTAGACATACTCTCTCCTTAGGGTGAGGGACGAAGGAATGAGATGACGGGGGTATGTGGTCCCCATCTTGTCCCTAAACCTTTTAATTTAAATTGAGCGAGGCACTGCATAATTCTAGTTGCTCATTTCGGACAGGAAAACCCACCATCATTGCACTATTCCTCCTAAGGGTACTTGGACAGACACAATTGGAAAAATGTGAGTATATATGCCCCAAAAGGGGGCCTGATGCTGTAATTAGCATGCGAAATTAATGGTCAAGGATCAACATATCCCTATCACATCATAATCAGGATCTTGAAATGTTATTAGTGACCATTGTCAAACATTTTGTATTGAGTCACAAATAGATTTCTGGCCGTGTGGGTAGACATTTAATTAAAAATTAAGAGAACATCCATTCTGTGAAACTTAGGCCAAATCCTGAATTGATCCGTGATAGTAAGGGTCCATCCGGGTCCATCACTTTGTTTAACATATTATGTATGTGCCTGGGCCCCCGTGTGTGTGAGTCGATGTTGATAGAAGAGGTGAGGCTATCCAACATAAAATTGCCGCATCGTTGGCTCACAATAGACACAACATTATTGGAAGACAGGATGGAACATATTAATTGAGAAAAATTGGCATGCTAAGTATAATGGATTCTCCTACATCACGGCTCGTCATCAAGCCTGGACAATAGTGTGGGTGAAATAATGCTTCAGGCAATATATCGTGTGGTAAGGTCTGAAATAGCAGGGAGTGCGTGTTGGAAACGGCCCACCTAATAAACGCCCATGTACATCCTTGGCGCCTGTTGTGATACCTGACTCGCTCCTATGCCCAAAATCTATGTATGTACATGCACGCTGCTCCATTATTGATATAAAACCTATTGAATGAATTGAGGGGGGATTCTCATGATTGTGACCTCGGTCCGAAGCACCAACTCAAATCATTAACTAACAAACATCACCATCCTCCCATATACTTGCAATGTTAGGATAGTTTACTGACTCAATACATAGATGATGATACGCCCTCAGTCCAAATTATATCTGATAAATAAGAACTTGTCCCTGGAGGTGGGATTTGAGTTAAATGGATGGTGTCGCTTTGCCGTAAAAATTCGAATAACATAAATTGCTTAATCCTGTGCAGTTGGTATTCCCTGGGCATTGACAACATACTCTACATTTATTTTGCTATGAATTTGAGGTGAGGGTGTGTTATGTGAGAAAGAAAGTGATAGGTATCATGGATACAAGACAACTGTTTTGCTATTACCACGCCATTTTCTGGCCATCGATATTTATAAACTCCCCACCATCCTTTGCACGCGTCGCACGCTCTACGATACCAACAAGCATTCTAGCCGCCTCTTCTGTCGGTATCGCCGCTGAATCTTGATACGATCCCGCAAGGCCAGTTACATCCATTGCTCGAGTTGCATTAGCTGCAATTTTTGAAAGTACCCTAAGCTTCCGAATCAGAACGTAATTTCACACAGAGCTACTCACCCATATCAGTAATTATCACCCCAGGTGCGAGAGGGAAGCAGACTAGGAGTCGCCATAAGGTAAAGGTCACATGGATAACTAAAAGTACCCACCAAGCCAATCATTTTCAAAATGGATCTTCCGGGAGACGTAGTTTAGCGCTGCCTTGCTTGCACCGTAACATGTGTATTGAAACGGAAGGTCAATAAATTCTGTCAAGCTTGCAGCTGCACTTGATATAGGAATGAACCTTGGCGAAGAGGTGCTCTCTTTGAGGAGCTTGTAGACGGCCTGGAAGAGTACAAGAGTGCCGATTGTGTTTACCTGAGAGGTGTTGACACTGCTGAGAATATTATTGAGTTTCGGACTTGTGAGTCATGTTTACCTCGAAATGATTGCGTAGTTCCTTTGATGGAGTCTGTGCTGCAGTTCCCATATATGAAGCGATGCCTTGTGAGAATTAAGAATGATCCTGACTGAGGGGAGAATACGAGATGGGCCTGACCTGCACATGCGATAATAACATCCAAATATCCGTGCTTTGTCCAAATCTCTTTCGCCAGAGCTTCGTTAACCTCCTCGTCGCCCGAGATGTACTTGACGATAGTTATCTTTCCAGGATACCTTAGTGAGAGATCCTTCAGTTTACTTGCAGTGGCAGGATTGCGTGCACCAGTAAAGATCCGAATGTTGGTCTTGTTTGTAGCTAATTCGTTGACAAGTGCCAATCCTGGCAACGCCGTGAGTGGAGAAGAACCCTTAATTGAACGCTTACCGATTCCACGACTAGCACCAGTTATAAGGTAGACTTTTGGAGCCATCTGGGTTGGAAAAGCTGGTGAGGAACCTGGTATTTGCTTCAAGCCCTAATCCAAGGGTGTTTAAGCGCCTCTATTGTGCCACCTCAGTGCATGGTCACGAGATGATCGTTCATAGCCGGCATTCCCGGTATACCTTTTGATTACGGTTACACAATCCGCGCAACTCTTAAACATACCATCGGTGTAAGTTGATAGCCAGAAGGTATAGAAAAAATTGACATGTCATCACATTTAGGTAGGTCTGGATGCTGGACCAGTAACTAAGAGAGCTACGATAAGTAATATACAGTGGATGCCATTGGAGAGATTAGTTGCACAAAGATAAAGCGCATAATATAGGCATGGACGAGTGGATGAACCCCGGACCCCGCAGGCCAGTCCATCACACCGGGTATAATGAGGATCATGATACCAGATGACTTATCCTAGACCATCGTTTCAATTGAGGTGGTGCCGTTGTCAATTGTTTCCAGGGTTCAAATATCGGTGGATAAAGTGAGGGAGCTTCATTGGGCGTAGAGGACATGGGCCTTGCGGTGGTGGTGTCGAAGACAAAATAGGGACGGGTAATCCCGGGTGTTTATCAATGTACTCTGATTTGGTTCGGAACTCGGATCCTTTGTTTGGTTACCGCTTGGCACGGTGATGTGATCTAATTCTCCTGATTGATATTCGAGCCGTCGCCTAACTTCTTGTATTCATTTTTTCGACTTTCGCCATCCCGGCTTAGCTACAGTACGTCCTAAAGAGGAGCATTACAACTCTGAAGGTCCAAGGTGAACTGAAACGACACTGCTCACCTCCAGTATGTACAAAGGACCCCGATAAGGAGAAGATCCAGTGCTTCGCTGGCATATTGGGATATTCCAAGGAGCTATACCCCACTGGACCTGGTGGTTGATAAAGACTTTTTGACTTCTATATTCGGCTCCTAGGTCGTAGGTGTGGCGTGTCTAGACCTACACCGTTGATGTGAGGACTGTGAGTACATAGCCTTGATGCCTGATTCATTATCGGACGATGGAGTGATCTGTAGTGCCTTCCATAAGGTTCCAAGTCCACTTTCAAGGCGAGGTGTTCTTGTTTTTAGAGGCTGTGTTTATTAATACTCGGTGCTTGATAAGTAATCATACACCCAATCCATCAAGGAGGCCATCAATATCTAATGTATTTGAATGAAGAGGTTTACTATATATACCATATTAGTCGCCCACAAGGTGACCCAATAGCTAGCTTCGTCAAGTGACGATATCAATGTCACAATCAACGTGTACAATGGCGTTATAACATCTGGAAACACCCAGAGTATGCGAGGTGTGAATTGACATACTGGATCAACATTTATTCCAATTCTCGAGCCCAAAGAACCAGTGACAGGGAATCAGCTAGTGTTACGGCTTGAGGCAAGGACTATTGGTGTACCTATTAATATATCTAATGTGTACAGAATCAGAAGAAACGAGGAGCTATTATGAAAGGATATGTACTGCCCTGGTGCCCTTGGCTCCACTATCCCCTCACATAAACACACAGCTTTCCGCTGCCATATCATGAAACTAAAACGCGAAGGACTTAGAATTCAGCAGGGGCACCTAATGATAGAAAAAGGCCCTCATATTCATAATTTTGCGTAATATCTTCACTGAAATTGTCCTCAGGAGGCCTGGTGGGTCACAGACAACCGTGCCGCGGGGGAAATACTTGAGCTCATTCCAAGCGATTCAGTGAAGCTGTCGTCGTTAGCCTGGGCGTCGTATTCCCTGGTAAGAAATCCATGTTCCTCATTATTTTGTTTTTGTAAACCTCGTTCATCCACTTTATTATCTATCAGTGGAGAGTGGAAAATTTTACCTGAAAGAGGGTGGGGCCGCCGTCGATCATCTAGATCAGTCTGCTATTGAGAATATCAAGAAGAAGCCGCTGGAAATACCTAACCTTACGTGGTAATTTTCATAACAAAATGCTAAACGGATCAGTATATTGTACAAATACTCGTTTGGATAAGCCTCCACTGCATGTAAGGCGTTCTTACCAAGGGTTTCCGGATCACTGCGAGACACCCAGAAAATAAGTGTGGGGACATTGTGGCAGATGACTGCCTGTGTAAGATGGGAGGAGAGATACCAATGATAGAAGAGGAAACAAGAGCAGGAGGATGGGAGAAATAAGAACGTAAGAGAAGGGGTTATTTAAACTTCACTTAGGAGACTGGCTGGGAAGCCAAATCAGAGGCTTTGCTCTTAGGTGGTCAGTCGAGGGCAACTAGCTTTAACAATAGTATATTTGGTACATCTATCCATGGGCCATGATATCCTGGAGATGATGTCCAGTATTTGCATTACCATCAGTCTCGCCCTGTCCCTTGCAACAAACATTATATACTCATACTGGTAAGATTACCTGCAAAGTCAAGTGTAATACAGGATATTGATGGAAAAAAGCACAGAGTTTACCTTTGGGCGGATCTGCGTAACAATCGATGGCGCAGATTTGGAGGTCCCGAAGGCGTGCGAAAAGAACCCATCATTGATTCTGAGGAAATTTAGACATATGTGTAGGTCACGCTCTGTGGGTGCGGGTGCCCTACGTGTATTCTAGTTCCAGATCCGGTGTACTGGAATAGCTCAAAATCAGAAATCAATGGGTTGCCAATCCCAACCAGGGTGCTCCTCGGAACATCCATCGGGTTTTGGTCCTTGGAAAAATCATTTATATGTAATGCTTCCAATGATGTACACTATTGAAAAATGTAATCCAGTTCCTAATTCGAAGTGATATGGTATATCATACTTAAGCCTGTCTAGTATTATTTTAAGATTCCTGTTCTAAACAAGATACCCAAACTAAACACAGTAACCTAGGTGTAGCATCCTACGTCCAGGAACTATACCACTGCAATAAAATCCTTTGAGACACGGCTTGACTTGGATCCTTCTTCTATCTCCGTGACATTTGAGCCATGATCCCCATTCTCGGCGGCAGATATTGTAGTTAGATGTCCCACTTGGGTGTGAACATATACCGACAGATTATTCCTCCTTCCAAATTTAATTGTGCTGGCTTCGTGAATAACATCTTCATTGCCCCTCTTCTTGGTGTGGCGGAACACACGACATGCCATGATATTTGTGACTTGGACGGCGGGAGCTAAAAACATCTGACGATATGGTACAGGAACTCCAGGGACAAACTCTATGACCAATACGAGTAGGTTGGCAACCATAGCCACCCTAATTTCCTATCAGCTCGAGACAACACAAAATTACTAATACATACATGTAGTATTTTTGCCCGTCCTGCAATAGTGCTTTTGAGAATGCTGGAAGGTATGTTCCGAATAAATTGGCCTTCCATCCTTGGAAGGTATCCCTCTTGCCCATCCGGTGCGTGGTCGAAAGACGCCAGGTGATGGCAACGAAAACACAAGTGTCAAATAAAACAACAGCACTGTTACCACTGGCAGTATTGTAAGACCTGACATTTGAAAAGACACAAGACGAAGTGCCACCAAAGTGGGCCCCAGAAACACTGACGACAGCGGACAATGACCCACCAACAACGGTTAGCCATAGTATAAAGAATATGACGGTGATTCGAAGGCTCCGGTGGAATATTGCGCGCACACGGAGAAAGAATAGAAGGGCAGTAGACGATAGTGTTATATGATACACTACGCATGCAACCCTTATAAGGGCGACGCAATTCTTGACAGGTGTAGCTATATTCCGGTACAATCCGCTGAGTACAGGTACATTTTGATGGTGAGAAATTTAACGTACTTAAGAAAACTACACCCACAAGTCCATATAATAAGGTGCTCCACCTAAATGGGTTAAACGGACAATCAGATCAAACAATACTTTAAGTCCGATGAGTGGGGCTTACCTTGATAGTAGGTATACCCATGTTGGGAGTTTTGTCCGATGACGGAGAAGGAGTTGATAGTCGGCTCGGAGATGGGTTAAGATATCCCATATCATAACCTAGATATTCATAAGGCAATAATGAAACGCCTTTGTACGTTGGCAGCGGTACTGACGCTTAATCCCCCCACGCTAACGTACTCCGTGATACCTTTCTGGTATGCTTGCTCCTGCAGTGAGATCTCCATAGTTGGGAAGGTATTCAACAGAGCAATATCGAGCGCGTTGGATATAACCCACCCCAAGGTTAAATACAAAGGAACAAGCAGATGGGGGATATGTGAAATCTACCCCAATCCTGGCCCCTTTGCTTTAATATCAAACTATGCTAGTAACCTACTTCGGATTACACAAAGAACCGATTATTACAGCATCTATTTCATGGGGACTTGAAAAATGTGAGTATATACGCCCCTAAAAGGGGGAGTGATGCACACTTGGAATGAAGTCATGCCGGGACCGAGGTTCAAAGCATGACATGGCATGGCATGGCATGGCATAACTTGACACGACATATGATGATATGACTTGGTGAGGCCCTAGAAGCCCTGGCTTGGAATCCATAAATATGCTATGGAAGCGTGAGTTTCTAGATACTCCGGACAAGAGTAAGACACGTAATCCTAATACTGCTTGCGTAATGATGATCACAAACTGTGGTTTGTGATGAATGAAAGCGAGATATATATATATATTATATCCCCTGACCCCACATTGGGTCTGAGTGGGTCGCACAAATTTGTTCAGAAGCCCTGGTTCAGACTCAAACTGAGCCGTGGTTGAACGTTGAGGACCTAGCCTTGGTCTGAGATTCCTTCAGGCAAAAGAGAACATAACGGCGAAAATTGACGTAAGTTGATCATATCATGATCTCAACATATTATTAGGCATCACTTGCATTATAGCGTCTATTTTTAAATTTATAAGAGCATGAGGTTCGTAAAATTAGGCTCAAGTCCAGGATTGATTCGTGATGATAAGCGTCTATCTGTTACTTTCTTTGACTGATCATAGATGTACCATGAGAGCCTCCATGTGCGTGAATATGTACAGAACCCATAGTAAGACAATTTATCGAAGCAAAATCATATACTTCACTGTCCTTGGCACACGTCGCATGCTCTACGATCCCAACAAGGATCCGAGCTGCTTCTTCTGCCACTATCGACGCAGGACCCCGATACGATGTTGCAATGCCAGTCACATCCGTCGTTCGAGTTCCATGTGCTATATTTATTCGTAAAAAGCGCCCGAGCTTCCGAATCGGAGGGGAATACCACACGAAGCCACTCACCCACATCTAGTTTTACCAAGGCTGTATACTACATGGAAGCATACTAGGTAAGAGCAGGAGTGAGGTGGAGGTCACACATGTAGCCAAAATCACTTGCCAACCATTAACATTAAAAATACCCAACCGGAGGCCATTATGTAGATTAGGCGTCTGTCTCCTCAGATCAGCGGAACTGTGGCATAGTGCCTCTGTTAGTTCTCGAATAATTAGATTGGTTGTTTGGAAAAAGGAACAAGGTGGGGAGTGCGTCTGAAGAGATCTATCAAGTAATAACATGTACCGATCTAAAGTTTTCTATTATACGGCTATGATACGGGCTGGGCTAACAGACTCACAGAGTACGTTCACTCACATGTTCAAGACGCGTTCACAACGCGCTGCTATGGCTGGAGAGCAAAAAACACAGAACAACGGGAGACAATGGGTCCAAGTGGAGAAAAGATGATATTCCAAGTTCACCATACACGTGACATTGTACATATTTGTACACCCTCGTGGCCCGATCCGAGGCCGCCGTGTTTCTGAATGCTCCCAGCCACTCTGGCTCATGAATAGATAATTCCAAGTTCTAACATTTATTTGAGCCCCAGGTTTGACACAAGAGTATATCATCTCATACACAATAAACAAAGGGTGTCGGGCACCTTTCGTGAACACGATGTTGCTACCAGGTCCACGTGATCTTCTGGCCGTCTAAATTCAAAAATTCTCCTCCATCCTTTACCCGTGTCGAATTTGAGATAATATGTGGGGGGGAGGCCAATTTTTCTGCAAATATGGCGATGGTGTCCTACATATGTTTCAATGTACCACTCGTACCCATCTCTCGGCTATTTTTAGATATCAATGTTCGAAACCTATATCATTAAGTGATATAGCCATTGCTAGGCATGGCCAGTCCGAGTTCTATAATATAAATTTTAAGTGCAATATTAATAGTAAACCACCAATATTCAAGCACAGACAAAAACATTCTGGCCTGCTTCTCTGTCTGATGCTTGATGCTGATAGCAGAATTGTGTCCTGAAAAATTTTAGTTTTTTGACCTTGTGATGAGAAACCTATTTTATGGTGAGCACTGAATAAATGAAATTGAAAAATAATCCAATTTGTGCCTACAATGTCAGTATCAATGAATACTAGATAGATAAATGTAGTACATACTCCATGTTATAATTAAATTACAACACGCAACATTGCCGACAAGCCGAACAAGAAAAGCACGTGACATTGAAACTCAGCTCAACGCCGGAATTAATGGCAAAACGGGACAGAAAGAGGGAGGTTGTTTAGCTCAGCCAATAGATACCCACCTTAAGAGAAAGTATATGAAGTCTGAGACCAAATGACCTTGAGAAATGAGAGTATAATTCAATAAAACTGAAAAGTCACGTGAAAAATTTTCGATTTTTGCGAAGGATTAAGGTTTCAAAGCGTCCACTAAACGGAAAGAACCTCATTCTATAAATAGAACTCGGAATCGGGGTTCTCGAAAGGACCTTACCCATATCTGTATCTACTACTCCAGGTAAAATAGAGAAGCAATCTACGCAGATAAAATGTAAGTATTATACTTAAAGGGAGGTAAATATGTACTTGCTTTGAGGAGAGAATATACAGCCTGAAAGAGAACAAGTGTTCCGGCGACGTTGATCTGAGTACGATCAGTAAGAAAACCATGTATTGATAGAGATAGAATGCCCTTTTCATCACTAAATAAGCGCGCATTTAGCTGATTGGAGTTTCAGTTGCTGGCCCCATATATGTCAAAATAGCTAGTGATATCGTCTGAGGCATAAATGCACATCGAACACAAATCATAGTGTGAAAATTACCTGCACAAGAAATAATAGTATCAAGGTCCTCGTAAGCTATGGATTGTAAAAAATTGCGATGCAAATAAAATGACCCGTGTCAACGAATTTTGCAATGGATCGAAAGGGAAACATTGTAATGAAATACCTCCACTTTAACACAGGTCACACTGGGCAAAGAGATTATTGTTATTCGTTCCATTTTATTGATAATATATGCAAATATCACAGACCATAAGTCATCTGCGACGGATCCAATAACTAGTAACAAGTTCATTTTTCGGCCGTTAGCACGCCATTCCCTTGCCATTGATATTTATAAATTCCCCACCGTCCTTCTCACGCGTTGCATTCTCTACGATGCTGATAAGCATCCTAGCTGCTTCGTGTGCCGGGACTGCCGAGGAATCTTGATACGATCCCAGAAGACCGGTCTCATCCATAGCCCGGGATTCATCAGCTATTAGTCAAAATCATCTTCAGCTTCCACATGAGGGCATAATCTCACAGGGAGGTACTCACACATGTCAGTCATTACCACTCCGGGTGCGAGAGGGAAGCAAACTAGGAGTCGCCATAAGGTAAAGGTCACATGGATAACTAAAAGTACCCACCAAGCCAATCATTTTCAAAATGGATCTTCCGGGAGACGTAGTTT
>MU150305.1:46162-62276 GCA_015584075.1 Collybia nuda
TTGTTTGTAGCTAATTCGTTGACAAGTGCCAATCCTGGCAACGCCGTGAGTGGAGAAGAACCCTTAATTGAACGCTTACCGATTCCACGACTAGCGCCAGTTATAAGGTAGACTTTGGGAGCCATTTAGGGTTGTGAGGTTATGAGAAAGTCCCTGTATATGTTAAAATTTAATTCCCATGATGTTTAAGCGCCTGTATTGCGCCACCTATGTGAATGGTCACGAGATGGCCGTTCATAGTCGGCATTCCCGGTATCCGTTAACAGAAATTCTGAATATAATTCCAACGAATCGTGCAACTGTAGAATATATCGTTCGTGTAAATTGATAAGTCGAAACATAAAGAAATTGACACGTCGTCACAGGTAGCTAGGTCTAAAATCCAAAGCATTTTAATCAATGCAGAGGGCAGACTGGGCCATAATATCCTACTTCAAATTACTATATTCGATGGCCCTGTCAAACACTGTGTCGGTCCTGATTGTGACGTAGGTGGTGCGAGCCCCACTTGATGGGGGGCGAGAGGATCGGCATGGATAGGGACATGCGAGGTCCAGTGCCGACTCGATAACCTTGGGTGGTGTTCTAGATCTTCACTTTATATTTTATTGCCTTTAATGAGCAACCATGGTGATAACAAGGAATTTCAATATCTCCCATTGTGGTATGAAGGTCCAGAGTACACTGCAGAGTCTTGTAGTTATTTTTCAGGCCCACGGAGCGTGCTGAAGGTTTATCATGTCCACACTACCATTAACATATTGTTATTCCTTTTACAACGGTTTTCACTCATTTTAATACTAAAACATAATGTCACGAAAGGTGCATTGGAGATAGGATAGACCGTTTTTTCTAATCGAACGCAACTCCAGATGCCGACATTTGGGAGTAAGCCTTGTTCATGCGTACAATGTACATAGACTATTGAATGTATACAGGTCCTTCGATGCTTGTATTTGTTTTTTTTGCCACAACGCTCGCGCATCCTGTAAACCGTTTACTCGTGATCACTCTTCGACGACTGTAGGGAAGGCAAAAACATCCAAGGGATCATATTTGACCTTCAAATTTTGCAACCGTGGATAATGGGCGCCATAATAACGATTTTGCCCTTGAAAGATAACGTTTGAGAGAAAAGCTCGGAAATAAATCACAAATATTTGACGTACAATCCGAAAGTCTATCGTCAATGTAGTTTGTGTAAGTACTAAAAGTTCTCGCTTTGAGCCAACGTTCAGCTGGATTATGTTGGCAGAAATACCCACCCGTAGTCCCAACCTTTTGGACCATTAGAGACGATGCTATCAACCATATCTATAGGTATTGGTCGATAACCAATTCTGTTAGGGAAGTTATGGAAGTGGACTCACTATCCAAGAACGCGAATCCCTCGTCTGGGAAAGGTGGTAATTTGTTCGGAGAGGACGCATAGAATTGTATAGTCAACGTTGAGCTCCTGTGGGCGAAGGATGTTGCGTCCAGTGGAATAGCATTAACAGCAGAGTTCTTTCCACCCCAGAGTTCAATCCCTACGGCCCAATCCTAATATAAAGTGAAATTAGTCCTATACGTTAGTCAGGATTGAAGACACTTACCATAATCGACTCGAAACCCTCGTTTGCTAGATAATGTGCAAAGGCTGTGCGGGCCTCTAAAGACAAGGGGGAATCCTCTGGAGTCATGAGTGACTTTGCGTAGAATGTGTCGTGTCCATCCGGTTTTGTATGTACATCAAGTGAACCCCCGGCTAAAAGTTCAAGGCTATTGATATATGACCCAGGCGTGAGCGTTACTTGTGGCGCATCCGGCATATTTTTCAGGAACGGTGCGATTGTCTCGTTCAGCTTGCCTTCTGGACCGTACCAGACGCCTGTGACTTGGAATACCACAGTTGCTCGATAGGGCCCACGGGAAAATGCCACCCAGGGGTTTATTTCGGGCGGAATATCAGTTTGTGCATAGGCCTCGAGGGCGTTGATTCCCTTTGAGATGCTATCGACATCGAGGGTCCATATGTAGTCAAATACCGTGGTTGAAGGAGGCTCTGGGAACGTCTGTACTTTGAAAGAGGTTGTAATTCCGAATGATCCGCCTGATCCTCGGATACCCTAAGTTAATTTCAGAATTAACATTGTTTTCGGTAGTGAATAAGGGCAGGAGATCACCCAGAACAAGTCAGAATTCCTTTCATTGCTAACCGTGAGTATTGTACCGTTGGCAAGGACCATATCTATTGACTTGATAGTATCCAGTGTGAGGCCCCACATACGGGAAGTAAATCCGATTCCGCCATATGCTATATCAGAAACTAATGAATGGCGTACACTACCAAGTAAGAGAGGTTTCCTCACCTGCATGACCACCAAAACCGATATAGGGGCAGTTACCATGAGGTATAGCACGTCCATTTTCCGATAACGCGAGTGCAATGTCCCCAAGACGATTCCCACTTTCAATAAGTGCTGTACCTGTTGAGGCCTGGACCGTAATCTTGTTAAAGTTTTGCATATCTATAACTACGGCGCCATCCTTCCCCCCGACTCCATTCGCGATGTAACTGTGCTGTTGAAGTGTTTATTAAAATGCGATAATACGACAGGATACGTGGCTATTACACTACCGCTTCGTGCAGCGGCCTTCAAGTTTAGCGCAGAGCTGATTTTCAAAATTTCGGAAATATCTTCTGGGGTTTGGGGGTACGTGACAACAGCAGGTTTGTAATCGAACCGCAAATTGACTAGAGTTTAGTTGAAAAGTATTTATAGCGATCCGATTAAGAAGGTGACATACAGGTTGAGCTGGCATTGGCGTACTTAAGGTCCCCAGGAAACACTGCAGTTATCCCTGCAATGTCAAGGCTGTCCCTCAAGTTAGCTGAAAAGACCAAAGTAGAGCTAAGCACAAAAATCAATGAATGAAAGAGCATTATTGCCGTCTAATTGATGGGCCAATGTAAGAGTGAAGACAAAATTGGAGTACTTTCGGACCGATAGTTATATACCGTTTCTCCAGGATAACATAAGCGCCTAACTCGGGTAGATTAGCCGAGCTGCACCTGGTGGACTTTTTATATTTAGCTCTGGTGCATATATCAGGCGAAATCAAAGGGTGATGTTCAAGGTGACGTTCGTTCTCATAAGAGAGCACATGACGCTCTCAGCGTGCCATCTGGTCAAGGGGTGAATGAGGTGGAGAGGAAATAGGGCTAGTATGACTCAACAAAGAATCCCCTCCACACAGCACATGCTAACATCCACATTTCAGAACCACCAGCACGTCTCGTGTGATTCGAATTTTTAGGGGGTTTTAATCCGGATTAGTGTATCTAAATGGTGCGTGTTAAGTACCTCTAATACCCAGTGATGCGATACCTTAGAAATATTGACCTGAGCCATGCTATCGCTCTTTTCAAGGTGGTTGAGCTTGAGTGGTGTCCGTGAGGTCTTCAGGATTGTCATGTTTTTTTGAAAAAAAAGGGAACATCCGAGTCCCGAACCGAAATCAGTTCTTCTAGCGGCCTCCCGGCCCGGGATTACCGTAAAGTAGTTAGGCCCTGGCCGCTTATTATAAGGATGGGTGATTGGAAAACAAAAAATGTACTGAAGTGTCTTCAGGCTGTGTAAGAATTATCCAAAAGGTCACTTTGTGAAGTATTTCTGACGGATTTAGGTTTGGATACCGGTGAAGCAAAGTCACTTGGTGCCATTCATATTTTATGCAAGAGTAATTCCGATTTTTAACTTGGAACCTGCTTTGAGGTGTTTTTCATTTACTACGAGGCATGTGAGTACCTCGGATGTAAAACTATTTATCAATATTTTCGTGTGGGTCTACTTACCTTTCAAATTTCTGGGCACTTTCGGCTTCGTTTCGAGCGGGGAACCAGCGTTGTTACGATCTTTAATTTAACGCTAAACTCACAATAAACTGATCAGCGCAAAAACCCTCCAGGGTAGAATCTTGTGTAGGTTATACACTATCCCAGACCCGACAATGATCTCCCCAATACCCTGACCATTGTGAGAAAAGGTTTTTCTTGTAAACTTAGTAGAATGTTTGAGGTTTCACCGGAATACAAAATACAGTACAGGGTACTAGGGTATGCGTTGGGAGTATTCATAGCATGACGACTAGTCCTTTAAGTGGGGGATGAACAGATACCGTTTCTCTTTAAAATAAAATATGGTATATTCAACTCTACATCCCAACATCCAGGCCTATTATGGGACTCGGACGGTCGACATATCTCCTAATATTGAGGTTCAACCGCCCAATCATTGTGGTGGTTATACTACAAAACTAAGAGTATATTTTAGTGAATATGAAAACCAATGCTCACCAAGCTGACCATCTGTTGAATTTTAAATCCAGTACGACGACGAAGCTGTTAGACCCCAATAAACTAAATAGTTTGGCCTGCTCACATCACTAACACAGTAAACGGGACTTCAACAAAGTCCTGAGAAGGGATGAGCTAGAAATACATTGACCAGTTTGGCACTCACAGGGTCAACAAGTATAACACCAGCCAAAGCCCAGATCATGTTAGATGCCAAAACTATGGCCAGATATATGACCCCATCCCGGATGATGAGTTTGATGAGTGGTACTGTGGCTCGGTTCTTGTGATATAAGCCCACAGTCAATAGCATCCCAATAATGAAATCATAAACAATCGCTGGCATAATCAACAGCAATTTAGCTTCTCCTGTCATAAAAAGTGTAGGGGCTGAGTCTCTTCTGTTGAACCCTATACCTCTGTGTGATTAGTGACGTGACATCTGAAGCGATGCAGGAATACTTACCATCTTTCATAAAGAAGGCAACGATAATGGTTACAAAATGAGCGACCCAACCGAACAATACAAGGCCAAGTATGGACCAATTCCCTTTATACACAGCGTAGACCCTTATAATGTCTCATCAGGCTAAATTTTGTGTCTGTGAATACGTAGCACACCTGAGGAACAACATAGCCTCAGTTACCAACATAACTACAGACGACAAGACAATTAAAATCTCGTAGGGCTTTATATGACTTTCAAAGAGTAATATTGACTGATATGAAAAGGAAAGGTCAGCGTTCATACACCTGGGGAAGTTCATTATGACTTTCCTCAACGGACTGTGTTACCCAGGTGGTCCACAGATAAGATATCATTGTCGGCATTGCAAAGTACCGGCTGATCAAAAAGAGGATGCTGACTGATGAACAGTTATTTTAGTGTCTATGCATACACTGTATGGGTCGCACAAGGTGTCCATCTGTATTTCCAGATATATTGCACCTAAGGTATATATAAAGTCAATCATCTTTCGATGTTATAACAGGTAAATACTCTACCTCATCACCAAACGTCAGGATGTGGTCATAAGCTAGGATGGTGAACGAGGAAACAGTGAAGTACTATCATTACCTTCAGCTTGGAGTGTACGTATTACAATAAATTCTCACTCGTAGTAGCTCTCTATAATGTGAGATAAAACATTAGAGCGGTCCCACTTTCTAGATGTCCAATTGACCTACAAGGACCATATTCTCACAATCGTAGAATTGAGTTCGTCGTGCGAGACTTGTGAGGACAAACTAGCCATTCTGTTACTGAAATGATTAGCGAAGGATTAGGTGATAATCGAGCAGAAACAGAAAGGTAACTAACTGCCTAGTATTTATTAATGATTGGAGCGCTACTCAACTGCTTACTAGGTGGCTATGCTTCCAGAATCTATTTATGACATCCATTAAGGCTGTGCTATTAGGTCAAGAGATAACGTCGTAAAAACCTGTATTCCGGAATAATAGCAGATACAGATACCTTGGATAGTGGGAAAACGAAGCATGTTTTTCTCTGGAATCGTATATGCGCTTCCAAATAAATCTTACTAGGCTACAGGGAGAACGATTTGGGTGCCCGGGATGAATTAGGGAGGTGGCGATTAAAATTAGCTTCGTTGTATTAGCTGAAATCAATTTTCGCGTTCTTGGGATGCATTTATTTATCAAGAGATAAAATACACTCCCACCTCGTCAATTATGGCGGGAGTTCCATCCCGAAGCTGAAGGGATTGACGAATAGTCTTCTCTTCGGAGTCTGGCGAAAATAAATCCGCACTGGAAGAAGTTACTGTAGAGGTGCCGTAGATGCCGAGCTCTACAGCTAAATCTAAAATTACACATACACCTATTTCAACGTGTAAGTAATAAATGTGAGTAACGATGTAAAGGGGTTCTCAACTATTACATTCCCTACTTATAGGTTATAGTGGCTTATCGTTATGCCTTCTCCCATGATACCCACAAGGTATTTCCTGGCCATGGGGATCTCCGAAATGTGCACATTAATAAAAAGACAAGTAGAGTGTGATTGTTGTTCAGGTCATTAGTCAATATGTGGCCAATGCATGGATATCGAAACCCGATTGCGACCAAATTTAAAAAACAATATTTGGAAACAGTCAAGTATTTATTTCATGCCTCGTTGGTGTAGTGGTATCAATCGGACACGCCCTGGTATCGTAGTCGATTACAAAAGAATACTCAGAGAGTCCTGGGTTCGACTCCCAGACGAGGCATGTTTGCTCGCACGCTCAGTTTTTCTATACGTCAATGTCCGTTGTATACTAGAAAAGAGAAATATAGAAGGCTAACGCATGTGTTATGACGTCATAAATTTCAGTGATGGCGTTACTACCACCACAGTTTCAACTCCGCACACAATCAAGAATAGTTATTGGAAGCTCACATCCAGATTCCAAATCACGCCTATTTCCTCCCTGTTTCTCCTATTTGCCTTCCCATCCACTGGGCACAGATATGATACAATTTTATGGGTGAGTTCCTCTATCATATGTATTTTTCGGGGTCGGTATAATGGTAGATATGGCGTGTGAAGGCACCTTTTCCAGAATGTTCGTTGGCTGGGGTGTAGAGCGTCAGGTCAGGAATTGGTGCGCCTCATTGTAAATAGACAATGGAAGTGGGTTCGGGATTCAACCTGGGTTTATTGGATGTGTAATGAACCTGGAATTGGATTCAGATTGATTTTCTGAGCATTCGCTGAAGTTATGACTTATCGAAGTGCCAATCTTAGGTGTCGGGTTTGGCTTTATTGAAGCCTGGTTAACTTGATCGACTTGCAACACTCTACGGAATTTTAAAGTTACAAAGGGAGAATGGAGTGCGCGACCCTGGATTGCCACGAGGTTCACACGATTCATTTTTTTTCTCTCCCAGTTATTTTTAGTCTCATCATTGTTCCAGCATCAACGTTTCATCAAACCCTGTCTCTTATACCCTGGTGGCTATGATGTTACGCACATTCAAGCTCAGTGCTCAATTTTTCTCTCATGTCATGGTGAGCAGGGAGAATTCAAGCAGTTCTCTTCCTTCGAGAACCTGCAGAGGACTAATAAGAGAAGAACACAGCCAGTGAATCGCAGAGTACGACGATTCCTATGCTCCTCCGTTCAGCGCGGAATATTCCCGTGGTGGCCGGTTCCACCATTCATTTGCCCCTCCCAAGACCATATGGTCCAACAGCGCCAGAGAGGTGATTAGGAGTAAGAGACTATACTAAATGTGGAAATATCTGATTCATGACGTTATACGGCCCAAATACACCATGGAAAACTAACTAATGGTGGTATCATGGTATGCGTGTCCGAGTAAGGGCTAATTTCATTTTTAGTATATAATATCGGCCCGAGAGGACTCCAGCCCCCATCAGCCCATAGAATCATCAATCGAACGGCGATGTGGCTCCTGTGTTTCTTTCTGGTTGCTTTTGTCTCCACCTTAGTTTCTGCAGCCAATCTACGAGACAGCCTAGGCACCGCGGGCATTACTGCAGTCTTTCCTGGGGACCCGAAGTACGTTGATGCTAGCACTGCGTGTATGTCGTCCCCCCTGCTGTATCACCACAAATAACTTACCCACAAGCCTTGTATGATGCAGTTAATTTGCGTTTTGATTTCAAACCTGCCGTAATCACCTACCCAACGACTCCAAGGGATGTGTCTGAAATACTCAAAATTAGTTCTGCGTTGAACATGAAAGCTTCTGCGCGTGGGGGAGGTGTGAGTAGCGTGTCTACTATGAGATCTGTTCTTAAACTAAAACGTGGTTCAAAAGCATAGCTATATCGCAAATGGCCTTGGAGGGATGGATGGTGTCATTGTGCTGGACATGCGAAGCTTCAGTAAAGTGACGGCGAACCCTTCCCAGGGTACAGCTACCATCGAGAGTGGAAATCGTCTCGGTGATATTGCTTTGGCATTATCAAAAGCTGGAAGGGGCTTGCCCCATGGTACTTGTGCCTATGTGGGGATTGGAGGTCACTCGTGTACGGTCATTCCAATCCTATCGTGATCTTTATTACTTACTACCTTTGGAGCAGCTTACGGAGGTTATGGGTTCGCTTCGCGCATGTGGGGCCTGACTCTTGATACGATACAAGCTGTGAACATGGTCCTAGCCAACGGGACAACAATTACAGCAAGCGATAAGGAGAACTCTGACTTATTTTGGGTAAGACCTTGATCTCCCATACATTTAAAGCCGCTCTAATTTTGAATGAACAGGGCATGCGAGGTTTAGGGGGATCATTCGGAGTTACGACCTCGATTGAAGTCAAGACATTCCCTGCGCCCCCGTCCGCAACAACATTCGAGTACATGTGGACTCTCGACGTTGATGCTGTAGCAAGAGGGTTTGGGGCATTTGAAATGTACTCACAAACCGGTATCCCAGCAGAGTTCAATGCTGAAATAGTTCTCGGTCGGATTGGTTCGTAGAGGTAGAACTCTGGGGAGGGAGTAACTCTGCTGTCAATGCCGTACCGTCAGATGCAACAGCTTTCGCTCACAGGAGTTCCCTCCTGACGATTCAATTCTACGCTTCCGCTCCGGGAATGCAGCCACCTTTTCCAGATTACGGGCTAACGTTCTTGGACAGTAAGACCCTTTGTTAATTTGTGATTATATTTTTGACTCATGTGTACGGGTAGATATGGTGGATAGTATTATCTCGAATAGCCCAACAAACTGGAATTACGGGTAAGTATATTTTAAAAATACTTTACCGTTTTTCGCTTATAATCCCCACATCAAAGTGCATATCCGAACTATATTGATGATAGGCTTCCAGAATGTACGTATGGTGCTACCGGCCTGATCCGAAGTGTCTGATTCGTCTGTTATAATTCTAGGGCAAACTCGCTATTACGGTGCACATTACCCCCGCTTGCGAGCCTTGAAGGACAAATATGATCCCCAGGACGTATTTTCCTTTCCTACAGCTGTCGAGGAATGATCCATAGTGTTGAGACATACCCCTTTCAGCGATACAATAACCCGTAACGCACTTTGTTCAGGTCTTAAGTCCCAGTGAAAACCGGTTTCAATTCAGTTGATTTCATCTTGAAATTTTTAATTCTATCTATTTATTTGGGTCAAATCATCTATTTCTATTGAGAATCAGGGCTCGGCAATCACTGAAGATATCAACAGAATTATATGATTTGACCCAAAAACCAGACAGAAATCAATATACCTCATTGAAATCAACCAAATTAGAACCGGTTTTGACTGGGCTTAAGTACTAATACCAATATTTGATTTATGTGTAACTTTTAGAACTGAGGTCGAGTGTCTGCATAACCAGAATCACGATTGCTGGAGTCGTTTGTATTATGGTTCTACTTACCAGCATTTTTTTCGTTCCAAATTCGCCGGTTAAGGCCTTCTCAATAGGTTGTACATTATACAGTAGTGTAAGGTTTATTAGCACCATGCTGCACTACCATTTAAGTCATGGAACAGGTCACGTAATCGTAGAGACAGATGGGGGAAATAACATAATAAGGAACCCTGTCACAGGGCTACAGTCGGCCCCAAATAAAGAAGAATCGACTTTTCTCCTCGGGATTGGTAGTATGGGACCTGACGTGGGGGCGGGGTGCCGGCTCCTGCCACAGGAGTATTGCTGAGATTAAGTTCAAAGATCCGAGGATTACCAGCTACGAAACATACTTGACATACTGACCAGAAACGCGAGGCTATGGTACGGTTTTTAGATCCCTTACACCGCAATGAATCAAATAAAGTTAAAAACACATTCCTCATGTATTTGATGGTACAGAGAGTGAGCGCCTAGGAAAATGAGCTATACACCTGATTTGACGACAGAAGTCCACGTGGATGCAAGCTGATCCGAATTCCAAGTGGGGGTACGTTTTACATGAGGCGAATACTGTTTAGTTAGTAGCTCTACGACATGCGCTGTACATGATTATGAAGTGCTGATACGCACTAATTATTCATTGTCACCTTTATCCTGCGGCCCCAAACAATTCTGTCTTCATGACTGGGTCGTAGGATATTGCCCAGTGGGCGATTCAGCTGATGAATCAACGTCATAAAATCAACACCTTTATTTTTCAATAAATCCGAAATGCTTGGCTAAACTTCTGGTGTCTTCTCCAGCCAATAAATTCAGCACACCTAAAATAGATTCCGGGATCCGGACCGAAGGCGCCTAAATTATAACATACGTGGCACGAAGGCGATGCTTAACAATTTTATTAATTCATGTTTCCTGTTGACGCTGTGCAGCCGCCAGTGCCAAATTCTATGAGTCAGGTCCCCTCCACCTTTCGCTCGTCGCCTTGAAGTCACGACAACAAGATCCGAACTACACAACACATAAGCGGATAAGAGTACGAACGCCCAACAGACCATAACGCTGGAGGGCAGGAGCCAATCTGGTAAAGTATCACTCCTCTTACTGGCTATGGCAAACATAATCCTTCGAATATCAGATAGGAGACCTCTTTTAAGAGTACACGACCATGTCTATGACCCGCATAGTGGAAATGCCCACAGAAATCCTAGTAGAGATATTCTATCTCTTATGTCCGGGAACTATCATGATTCCATCTGTCGTGTTCGATACCCTGTGGTCAACAGCTCAAACCTGTTCCAGATGGAGGAGTGTTGCGTTAGGCCTATATCGTCTATGGAGCGATCTGAGTATTACCTTCGAAGGTAAACACCATGCCGTGGTATATTTTGCCAAGCAGTGCTTCTTACGCAGCCGCCATACCCACATTTCCCTCCAAATCACCGAGAAAACACCATACGCCCTCAATGATATATCCTTCCTCGTACCACATTCGGCTAGGATCAAAAGTCTATCTATTACTGCACGAGGAAAACTCTCTTTTATGCCGCTCCCCAGTCTTGAATTATTGGAGATTAAGGCCCTTCCATATCCTTCCACGATAATGGACCAGACCCCTGCCCTTACGGAGCTTAGAACGGACGACGAATTACCGTTTGTAGTGGTGGAAGGTATATCCAAGGGGACATTATGGCCACATCTACGGCTAATTGACTGCAATGTATCGGCTTGGTCGATGGACAAATACCTAGAGATGCTCCAATCACGTGTGGAAAGAAACCTGACCACCTCAAGCGTAAACATCACTGAAGCAGTGATTCGATGTCGATACTTCAGAGCCAGTGATGGGCAATGGGAGAAGGTTCGTATGCTACGGGGCTGGGGACTCCATATTACTGTTGAGGAAAATGTTGTGGATCAGGCTTGGTTTTTGGACATTTCCGAAAGTTCTGAAAGTTCAGGATATACGAGTTATGATGACGATGGTTATAATTCTGATAATATTCGTTCTCTGGGAATCTGAAACCCCCTTTTAAACTAGAAACTTATATTTTAAAATATAGGACGAACGTGTACGTTCTTAAACCCAGGACAGAAGAAAGTAAAGGTCCGATGAAATGGTTTTATTTCTATAGCCTTCTGTCGTTATCTATTTCTATGCCCCGAATTTTAGGATTTATACTTTATCACAACTCATTCTAATTTTAAATTGGCTCAAATCACAACATTACGTTGCGCGGATAGAGGACCGTGCCTAACGATCTCATTCAATTAATTTCTCAAATTCTCAGGTCCCGCTGCCCGCCGACTGTCCTATGATTATTGGCCTTCTGTTAATTCTATTTTAGTACCAATGGAATTGGACAATATAATACGGACTCCTGGCTTTGTATTTCCCAAACGCATAATTATGTCAATACATTGGATGAGATGCTTGGGGTGATTGAATGGCTTTTGACCATCTTCCATGGTAATAATTATATCGAGAAAAACTGATGCTCTGGAGGAAATATCCAATGTTATAAACGACACATAAACAAAGTCCTAACCAGCATTATTAAAACTGTTCAGGGTAATAGGAGACATACTGTCTATGAGTGCGCCACAAAAAAAATGGGTCTACTATTCGGAAGTGATCGAAGGTACTACAGTACTATTGTTCTCTTTAATTTGAGCACAATACGAAACCTAGACTAACTACTTCTGTTCAAACCCCGAGGCAGTCGGATATTGTTAATCGCGGAACTACACAGCATTTCTGATCACTATCGTCGGCCAAAGACACCCAAGAATACCCGTGTGCCTAGCCCGCCTTCCGGACGGCCATCTTATTCCATCTACCTTTCTAAAATTATCCCGGGGCCTGAAACACATGTCCTGGGAGATGTCGCCGAACGTGTATGTATGGTAGCTCCAATATATTTTTCGGCCAATTGGCCCCTCCCTTGCTCCGGTGAACCCACTAAAAACTCAATGAAATCACCCCCAAGTCGTTTACAAGCCTCAGAACTGTCTACTGAAAATAACGCTGAAAAGGATACCATCTCATGTAAACAGGAGCTGGCTTACGATATACCCAATCCTCTTCCTCCATTAGTGTAAATATTAGCCGTGTTCACCGGATCTGTCCTCTACGTTATCCATTTTCCCGGAATAGGAGGCCCGACTAATTGCGTCATGAAGTTTTGGGAGGCAGCCAGTTGCGCTCAATGTAGCCACACCGTCCTTCAATCGCCGAACTTGAAGGTTTCACAAGTGTCGTAAGATACTTACTAATAATCAAATGGACTTAACTGAGTAAGTCGGATCAGCATTCGTTTCACCGTTCAAGGCCAGTATATAAACCTTGTCTCAACGCATTCAAGTCTCATTAATCCAGCAGCTACACCAAGAACGGCAATGTTGGTTCTTCATTCGTTCCTTCTTGCCTTGGCCTCTACCTTAGCTTTTGCAGCCAACTTAAAGGATGGCCTCAATACTGCCGGGATCACCGCAGTTTTTCCCGGAGACCCTAAGTATGTTGCTGCTAGCACGCCTTGTACGTTATTTATTCCATCAACGTGATTTGCATGAACATAACGCCTGTATGATGTAGTCAACTTGCGTTTTGATTTCAAACCGGCAGTCGTTACATACCCGACAACCCCGCAGCAAGTCTCTGACATACTCAAACTTAGCTACTCGAATAACTTGAAGGCCGTTGCACGCGGTGGGGGTGTGAGTAGTAAACTCACTTTTATCTTGTTCTTTATTCAATAAATTGTACAACAGCATAGCTATATCGCGAATGGTCTCGGAGGGAAAGATGGTGTCATCGTGTTGGATATGCAAAACTTTGGTAAGGTGACCGTAAATTCCTCCAAAGGAACAGCGATCATCGAAAGTGGCAATCGTCTCGGAGATATTGCTCTTGCATTATCCCAAGCTGGAAGGGCTATACCCCATGGTACTTGTGCTTATGTTGGGATTGGTGGTCATGCTTGTAAGTGCGCTCCTACCTTTCCCATTTATTTGTGGCTTATTCGCCACTAACATAGCTTATGGTGGATTTGGATTTACCTCCCGTATGTGGGGCCTCACCCTCGATACTATCTCCAATATAAATATGGTTCTGGCCAATGGTACCATAATTACGGCTAATAATCAACAGAACTCAGACCTCTTCTGGGTGAGTCTTCAACTTTAATTCTGTACATCATAGGTTATTGATTCACCGAACAGGGCATGCGAGGGTCTGGCGGATCCTTCGGAATCGTTACCTCCATCGAAGTCAAGACGTTCCCTGCCCCTCCGTCTGCCACTGTATTCGAGTACGAATGGACTCTGGATGTAGACGGTGTGGCAAAAGGAATCGACGCGTTCGAAACATACGCCCAAACTAATATTCCTCCTGAAATCGATGGCGAAATTAACCTCTCCCGTGGACCTAAAAAGGGAACAGTCATCTTCCATGTTACTGGTGGCTGGTACGGAGCCGCAAATAAGCTTAATGCAACTATTGCGCCCTTTTTAAACAAGATGCCTAAGGGGCCCAAGGTGACATTGACGCCCGGAACCTACATCAATAGCGTCGAATATTTGGCGGGAGTGCCACTGAACACACACGCCAAGCCGGATGGACATGATACCTTCTACGCGAAGTCACTCATGACGCCCCAGAGCTCACCCATGTCACTAAAAGCACGTACGGCCTTTGCAAATTACCTAGCAAATGAGGGCTTTGATTCTAAAACGGTATGAAACACCTTCTAAATGGAATTTCAAACGATAATGGACCGTCTATTAGGAATGGTTTGTCCAAGTCGAACTTTACGGAGGAAAGAATTCGGCTATTAATGCCGTGCCTGCGGACGCCACCGCATTCGCTCACCGAAGCTCCACATTCACAATTCAATTCTATGCATCGTCGCCAGGAATGCAGCCACCCTACCCACAATATGGATTTACATTCTTGGATGGTTTGTTATCTTCATGCGCTACTGGGATTACAACAGTTATTTATATGCTCTTCTAGGCATCGTAAACAGTATTACATCCAACAGTCCAGCTAACTGGGATTACGGGTACGCATTTCAACCACCTAAATTATTTACATCCGTTTGTTGAGACATTTTGTGTCAGTGCATACCCGAATTACATCGATGATAGGCTTTCAGACTGTAAGTAAACCAACTCCAGCATTGAACCCATTTTCACACTCACTATTACTCTAGGGCAACAACGTTACTATGGCGCGCATTACCCCCGCCTACAAGCCTTGAAGGATAAATATGATCCGAGAGACACGTTTGCCTTCCCTACTGCTGTTGAGGAGTGAATGGGGGTGTAATCATATTCCCGTTCGTATTCATTGGACATTGTAGTAAGGGGTTTAGGATATTTATAACTCACATTGTATGCTCGGATCCAGACCTTGGTGATAATACTAAAACTATTTATTCTCCTTGTGGATTTCTAGTTGGATTTTCATCGGAGCTTCCCAAAATTGACCCTGAGAAACCACAGTTGTATAATTTAGGCTTGACATAAACTTTCAACGTCGTCGCAATCTGAGCACGCGCTTTGTTTCATTCCGGACACAGATCACCGTCTCTCGTAAGACACTGGATTCATGTTTTCCGACTAGCTCGGAGTGTCACATATGTTCTAATCGGGGTCTACCAGCCGTGTTTCAACGTAGGTAGGTTTACTGTCTATGAACTAGGGGAAACACTTTCTGTGCATCACGAGATGAGCATATAAAGACGGAGTATAGATCATGGATTGAATAATCTAGCCCGGGAATGTGGGGTTTATCCTATGATAGGGCCAGGGTGCCGGATATGTCGGTGATGTGGAGGGAGTCTGGCGCTGGGGCCTTCATTTTAGGCCTTTTATCTAGGGCGCAACAATATGATGGAGCAGCAAACCGGATCTAAACCACTGAATAAAAAATAAAGTAGATCCTAGATGGTGGCATATATTACTATCAATATTTACGGCCACGATGGTCAGGTTTAGTGATGTGCGGGCCCGGCCTCAGGCCCCGAGGCCCTCTAAGCCAGGCCCTTCAATGTTACAGTTTCTCTCTTCGGACTATACCTTTTCTCTTATCTTCTCATCTTTCCTTATCATTGTATCTCGCATAGTCCAATCTTCGGACTATCTCTTCTTCCCATATTTCCTTATCCCCCATTTCGTTCTCATCAACTCTATTATTACACCTATATTTCACATCGTTACTCAGCACCATATTTATACCTACCAATAGCGCTTATCCCTCTTCGAAGCATTACTCATCATGCTTCTTCAAGCCTTGTATATATACCTCACAATGTAGTAGATAGTCCTCAGCTTGACCTAGCTGAATATACCTTATTCTCTACAACTCGACGCTCAGCTCGATCCTACTCGCCTTAGAAGGGGGTAGTGCATCCCAGATCCAGAAGACAGACT